>OY744569.1:731417-829664 GCA_963556235.1 Cryptophagus acutangulus
CGAAAAACATTATTAATTGTCATTAATCAATAAAGAGATTTTGCTATTTAAATCTTCATTGTCTGCATAAACCGGTTAGGTTTACGATCCTTATAGTAAAAGATAACATTTGGCGACCGTGACAGGACACGCAGACATGGAGAAAATACAGAGATTGTTAGATATACATAACGTAGCATTTTTCCGTATTTATGAAGCAAATTTGACAGAACTACAGAAAGTTGAATCTAATCTGATTGAAATCAAAGGAAGTATGATACTGATTGAGCAAAAAATTGAGTATATTGTTGAGTATAATAAAACTATATTAGATTTATACTTAGAATCAGATTGTAATGAAGAAGAGATTGATGCAGAAGTGGCTAAATATGATGAATGGATGGGCAAGTACAATAAAATAAAATTAAAAGTTGAGAAACTTACAAAACAGCAAAAAGGTAATGATGAATTGTCAATATTAAGCCATCATTCATGTAGTGTTCATTCATGTAATTTGAAGGGAAATATAAAGCTTCCAAAAATTGAATTACAAAAATTTAGTGGAGAGATTAAAGACTGGCTCATTTTTTAGTCACAAATTAAAAGAATACATGATGAAGAAACAATATCCAATAAATATCAATTTCAGTATCTAATACAAGCCACACTATATAAATATCGGGCTTGTCAATTAGTAGAAAGTTATCCTCCGACAAGTGAAAATTATAACAAAGTAATTGAAAGTTTGAAATCAAGATTTGGTAGAGAAGATTTGTTGATAGAATATTATGTACGTAAACTTCTTAATTTGATATTAAACAATATGAAAATGAAATCAAAATTAAGTGAATTATTTGACAAAATGGAATCACAACTTCGATCACTTGAAACTTTAGGAGTAACTACTGATAAATGTGCAGCAATATTGTTTCCTATGGTGGAGTCATGTTTACCTGAGGAAATTTTGAGAGCTTGGCGACGAAATTTTGCATACAATAATGATTGCAGTTTAAAAACACGTTTAAATAATTTAATAGAATTTTTGAAAAAGGACGTGGAAAACGAAGAAATAATTAATTTAGCAGTATCAGGTTTTGAATCTATGAAGAAAATTTCAAAAGATAGAACTAGAGAAGAAAGAATCCCCACTGCTATTGGACTTGTTAATCAAAGACAACGTGTTATTAAATGTGTATTTTGTAAAGGAAATCATTTTAATGATGTATGTAAAGAAGCAGAAAAAATGAAATATGAAGTGAATAAAAAGATTCTTTCAGAAAAAGGTATTTGTTATAAATGTTTGAAATTTGTACATATTGCACGTCGTTGTAGTGTCAAGGTTGTATGTACGTTTTGTAAAGAACGACATGCTACATTAATGTGTTGGAAAAAAGCTCAAAATAATATACAGATTTCAGCACAAAATAAAGGAGAAATCATCAATACTGAAAACTTGTCAAATAATACATACAATGAAGTTTTCTTACAGACATTAGTAGTTAAACTAATTAATAGAAATAATTATAAAAATAATGTTAATTGATACAGGTTCTCAAAGATCTTACATTTGTTAAGATACCGCAATGGAGATGGGATATAAAATACTAAATACTGAAAATATAATACATGCACTTTTTGGAGGTAATCAGACAGAAAAACTCATACATAATAACTATAAGATATCAATGAGAAATCTTCATAAAGAATATGAATGCAATTTTGATGCTTTAGATCAACCAATAATTTGTGAAAATGTAATTTCTGTTAGAGACGGGCCATGGTTCAAAGAATTACAAGATCTTGGAATTATTATTTATGACATTCAAGATGGTCCAATTGAAGTATTGATTGGAGCAGACATAGCAGGAAAACTTATTACTGGTAAAAAGCATATTCTTCAATCAGGATTGGTTGTTATGGAAACATTAATTGGTTGGACATTGATGGGAAAGGTTTCATTCTCTCACCATAATAAAATTAGTTCATCATGTTAATTACAACACTACTTTGTCATAATTCTCCATTAGTCAATTTATGGGATTTAGATGTTATTGGGATTGCTGATCCATGTACAGAGAAGAATAAAGATGAGAAAAAGCAGGAAATAATGCAGTATTGTAAGGAAACCGTTAAGAGACAAGAGTCAGGAAGATATGTTGTTTGTTTACCTTAGATAGAAGGTCATCCATCATTACCAACAAATTTTGAATTAGCAAAAAAACGATTAAACAGTTTAATCAAAAGATTAGATAAAGATGGATATTATCAAGCATATGACAATTTAAAGAATGGTTAGATGAAAATATAATTGAAGTAGTTCTAGAAGATGAAGTTGATAAATATGGTCATTATCTACCACATCATCATGTAGTCAAAACAAGCAGCCTTGCCACAAAGTTAAGGCCTGTTTTTGATGCTTCTGCAAAAGGAAGTCGTAATGAACCAGCTTTAAATCAATGCCTTGAAAAAGGTATAAATTTGATAAAACTAATACCAATTAATATGTTACGATTTAGAATAAGAACAATTGGTGTTATATCTGATATTTGTAAAGCCTTTCTTCAAATAATGCATAATACAAATGATAGATTATTTACGTTTTTTATGGTATAACCCTAATGGTAGTTTGATAATTTATCGACATGTTAGAGTAGTTTTTGGAATAACATGTAGTCCTTTTCTACTAGGAGCGGTTATTGAATATCATTTGAAGCAAATATTATCCAACATTAAATCAAGAAATAATCAATATTCAATTGATATGATTACAAAATTGTTGAAAAGTTTTTATGTCGATAATTGTGTTACAAGTGTCGATGATGAGAAAGAACTTCATGAATTTATTCGACAATCCACAGAAGTTATGGAAGAAGCAAGATTTAATTTACGAGGATGGGAAAGTACTATTACTCAAAATAATGAAATTTCCGAAGAAATTCTTATGTCTTCAGTATTAGGATTAACATGGAACAGAAATGAAGACACAATTCAATTAAATTTAGAAAATTTGAGAAATATTTCTATAGATAAGATTACAAAGAGGGTGATTTTATCTGTAGCACATAGAATATTCAATCCAATAGGGTTTTCAGTGCCTGTTTTACTTTGTCTTAAATTACTTTTACAAAAAAACATGGATTTTAAATATTGGTTGGGATATTGAAGTACCAAAAGATATTAAGAAAATTTTTTTGAAGCAGGTTAAGAAAATTAATATGTTAATAAATTTGAAGATACCTAGATGGTTGCTAAAAGCTCCAATAAATGAAGTTGAAAATTGAACTTTACATATATTCTGTGATGCTAGTCAAATGTCTTATGCTGCAATAGTGCTTTTAAGAACTGAATCACATTTAAAAACAACTGTGTCATTGATTCAAGCTAAAAGTGGAGTGGCACCTGTAAAGGAATTATCAATACCTCGTTTGGAATTATTAGCGGCAAACATTGGAGTACGTCTTTTAAAATCTGTTATTAAAGGTTTAGATAGATCAGATATATCCTTATATTTATGGACTGATTCTTCTACTGTTTTGGCTTGGATTAAAAGAAATGAAATTTGGAAATCACCAGGATGTTCTGTGAAGCAACTTTTAGAATCTCATTGGTGGGAAGGTCCAAGCTGGTTATATAAAAATCGTAATGAATGGCCAACACAAAATTATGATACTAGTGAAGAAGATGTTTTAGAAGAGAAACGAAAAATGATTACTACACTTCTAAACAATAAAATTGAATATTCATGGTATTACAAATACTTTTCGAAATATCAACAGATCCTTCGTGAAATGGCTTGGATAAAAAGATTTTTGTATAATTGTTTACACAAAGAAACTCGAAAAACAGGAGAGATATCCGTAGAAGAAATACAAGAAGCAGAGAATATTATTATTGAGTTAATTCAAATGGAAAGTTTTGAAGGAATTTTGGATTCAAGGTTAGCAATTTTACAAGTATTTAAAGACAAACAAGGTATCTTAAGGTTAAAAACAAAAATTTCGGAAAGAAGAGATGAAACTTTTGAATTTAAATTTTCGGTTATTTTACCAAATGGTCATCCTGTAGCTATTAAAATGGTATTTTAAAAACATATCCGACAGTGTCATGCTGGACCTCAAATTCTATTAAATAGTTTGAGGGAAAGTTTTTGGATTCTTGGTGGAAGAAAATGTGTTAAGAAGGTGATTTCTAAATGTGTAATTTGTCAGAGATACAATGCTAATAGATTAGAAGTGACTGATTCACCACTACCTGAAGAAAGAGTAAGGGATGCAGCAATATTTGAAGTTACTGGAGTGGATTTTTTTGGTCCGTTACAATTAAAAAATCATAGTAAAATATGGGAAAATATGGGTGTGCATTTATACATGTGCAGTTTTTCGAGCTATACATATGGAATTAGTTAATTCATTATCAACCACTGCTTTTCTGCAAGCGTTGAGAAGATTTATAGCAAGGAGAGCAAGACCTACAGTAATTTTTAGCCATAATGGTACGAATTTTGTGGGAGCTGACAATGCATTTAATTCATTAGACTGGGAAGAAATAAAAAGTTACAGTACTGTAGAAAAAATCACTTGGCGTTTTAATCTTCCGCAGCCGCTTGGTGGGGCGGATGGTGGGAGAGATTAATAAGACTGATAAAACAAATTTTACGAAAAATTTTGGGTAAAGCAGTACTTATATATGAAGAATTGGCAACTTCATTATGTGATTGTGAGGCTGTTGTTAATTCTAGACCCTTAACTTACATTCCTGAAAGTAATGATGCTAAGTCATTCTCGTTCTCACTCCAGCTAGTTTTTTACAAGAAATAAGAGGAATTGGAGTTCCATATTTAGATGCATTAGAAGCGCAAGATTTGTGCAAGAGAGCTAGATATAGATGATTTAAAAAATAAATTTCGTACAGAGTATTTAGGTCACTTGGCTATGAGAAAGAAAAAACTTCATAATGATAAATCATTGAAAATTGGTGACATTGTTTTAATAGGCAATGATAATACAAAACGTCTGAAATTGCCTATAGCTAAGGTCGTAGAACTTTTTCAAGGAAAAGATGCAAAAATTTGTTTAGTACGACTTAAAACCTCAACAGGATACTTTTTAAGAGCTGTTCAATGTCTTTATTTTTTGGAAATTAATGATCAAAAAGAAGACAAATATATTATTCAAAAGAGTATTGATAAAGATATAGTTGCTAGGAAAATAGGTAACAATGAAGAAAACGTTAAAAATAGGAGACATACGAAAAAAAAGAACGGAAAAGTGTGAAGAATTGAAGGTGACTAGAACTAAATGTGGTAGAACAATAAATCCGCCTGATAACTTATCATTTTAGATTAAGTTACATTTCTGTAACTTAAGGTGGGAGAACTTTTGTAAAAAATTTGTACATATTTTAAGCACATTATTTGGAACCAAATATTGTTATGAAAATTTATTTTATCTGTCTCTTTTACCAAAATATTTAAGTCCAAAAATAATCCATTTTAGAACATTTTGGGTACTGCATAATTATTTAAAAATGACAAACTTGTTTCAGATGCTATAGAAACAAATAAAATCTAATGTTTAAAAGTCAAACAATTGTCAATTTTGAACCATTTGCAAAATTGGTTTTAGTAAAATGAACCAATTTACTCCTCGAGAAGTGGCTGATATTGTATTTATATATGGATATTGCGACGGTAAGCCTTGGCATCAGTTAGGGAATACGGCCGACGATTTCCAAACAGAAGGATTCCAAATCACCAAGTATTTGCTTCGACCTATAGAAGATTGAGTGAAGTTGGTATACCTCGGCAATCAGGCGGTAATGCTACTACCCATCCAAATTTTGTAGAAATGCAAGAAAATGTTATAGATGTTGTGTTGGCTAATCCGACAACTAGCTCGCGTCGAGTTGCGCAACAATTACAATATTCGCAGAATTTTGTTTGGCGCACATTACAACAAGAACTGCTACATCCTTACCACTTTACACCAGTTCAAGCTCTTCAACCAGGTGATGCCCAATTTCGTTTAGCATTTTGCGAATGGTTTCTTGACCATGTTGATAGCAACAACAATTTTCCTGCGTTAGTTTGTTGGACCGATGAAGCAAGCTTTTCAAGAAATGGAATCAATAATTTCCATAACTATCATTACTATTTAATAGAAAACCCACATATCACACACCAAAGAAAATTTCAAACTAGATTTTTGATCAATATTTGGGCAGGGATTTTTAATAATACTTTAATTGGATTTTACGAAATTAATAATTGCTAAAATAAAAATTTGTACACTGAATTTATAAAAAATCATATGTATCAAATGATGGATGATATTCCATTAAATATTCGACAGAAAATGTATTTTCAACATGATGGGGCACCCCCTCATAGTGCAAGACAAGCTACTACTTTGTCAAATAATTATTTTAATAATGAAGTTATTAGACGTAATGGTCCGATTAGATGGCCCCCGAGGAGCCCCGACCTGAATCCATTAGATTTTTTTTCTGGGGGCATTTAAAAGAAATTGTATATTCCGAAGAAATTAATACAATTGAACAAATACGTGACAGAATATTTAATGCAGCAAATGAAATTAAAAATAATCCGAACGTAATGCGACGAGTTTATCAATCATTAATTCAACGCTGCCGTACTTGCATTCAAAACCACGGAGGACATTTTGAGCAATTATCTTAAATTATTTCTATTAATATAATCTATTGTCACGTTAATAAAGAAAATCATATCTATCAAAAATGTTTTTTTTAGTTGTAATTTTAACAAGCTATCTTGTTTGTTTCTATAGCATCTGAAACACATTGTGAATTTTAAATGATTATGCAGTACCCAAAATGTTCTGAAATGGATTGTTTTTGGGCTTAAATATCTTGAGAGATAAAATAAATTTTAATAACAATTTTTTGTTCCAAATAATGTACTAAAAATATGTGCGAATTTTTTACACCTAGTCATAAATCACCCTGTATATATATTGTTATCTTTAAGGATCGTAAACAATGTTTCTTACATTTTTATTTGTGTGCGGATCATTTTGTATGTAAAACTATTCCTAAACCTTCCCAATCCCAATTAGAATTACCTTCAGTAAGGTTGCCCAAACCGTACACACTCAACATTATCAATGAAGCCCCTTCAGGTTCTTCGCGGGAAATATCTTTTTCGAACACAGATGATTTGGTTGACTATATAACTGATTTTGAAATTAGCCAATAAGAATGATGCGTTATCCCTAGTTATCAGGTATTGACAACTAAATATACGCTTGACGACGTGATATATCCGTTTTGGTGATTCGGCGCTTCGAAAAAGTTATAACTAATGTTACTATTCATTAGTTTGAGAATATGTCAAAATAATTTGTAAACGTCAGTAACAGTATTAGTGTGGCTTTGGCATCCCAGTCATCATCAGGCAACAACCCCACAAATATTTATTACAATAATTGTACTTTCAATTTTAATACAAAATAAATGTCAGTTGTTTTATAAGTTTTTAATAAAAATAGTACAAAACTTCAAATGAATGTCAGATTTATTTATTCGTTATATAGTCCTATTTAATACCACTCTTGCATTCAGTATTATCAGAATATACTCTGCATTGTTGCACTCAACATATTTTTTCGGAACACCACTCCTCCTTCGGAGTTGTGGTGTTCCGAAAAAATATGTTTCGTGCTCAATACAGTATATTCGATTATACTGAATGCACTTGTGATATTATAAGTGAAAATGCTGACTTAGAATCATTTCCGTCTACTTCCAAACTCAATCTCGATCATTCAGACTCAATATCTTTTCTTGCTCCAAGAAAAACAGTAATTCTTGCTAAAGCGGGGCTAAAGGTTCGCGAATTAACTGATGGACAGAGTACAATGTACAAAGTTCATCGTAATGTAACATCGCAATTGTCAAAAATGCAATCTACTTTGTCTCAAACATAGTCAGATTTAAATATGATTACGGATTTGTATGATGACGAACGATTTCAGTTTATTTCGGATGAGCTTAACGATGCAACTGTTGAATTTATTAATTCGCAGATACGAAACGTCAAAAGATCTCCACATACACGAAGATGAACTGCGCAGAATAAAGCTTTTGCTTTATCAGTTTTATTATAATTTTAAATATACCGCGCTAATGTGATAGTTTTTATAATTAGAATAATCAAGTAGTAGTTTAGTTATCGAATGTTTAATTGTTATTCAGCCGGTTGCACAAAACATTTGTTAATTATTTAATCATTAGTTAGTCAGATAACTAGTTGTTAAGATCAGAAATGCGTTTCATTAAACTGTTGTTAAAATGACACTTGTTAGTTGTAAACTAATCATTGCAAAAAAGTTTGTCATGACAAAAATCTGTTTCTCAAACGCTAACATCGATGTTAAAGCTTTGTTAAGTTAACTGAACAAAATGCTATGATTAAAAATGTGACAATTTGTTAATTAGTGTTATCTGTCTATTAGTTTTGTGTCAATATATTATTATATTGCTAAAGATGAGTGATTATGGATTATCTGAACTATCATCTGATAGTGAAGATGAAATTCAAGTTCCAATTCAAAGAATAATCAGGGATAGACGAAACCCTTTTGAATTTTATTCTGATATTGAGTTTAAAGAACGATATAGATTTTTGAAACAAAGCGTATTGGAAATGCTTAATTTGTTTGGACGGGAACTGGAACCGAAAACTAGAAGAAATAAGTCTATAACAGCAATTATACAATTGCTAATAGCTTTACGATTTTATGCAGTTAGGAGGATTTCAACAGTTAATTGGCGACCATTGTAATGTAACGAAATCAACTGTTTGTAGAATAATTCAGAGAGTTTCGAAAAAAATAGCAGAGCTTAAGCCTAACTATATTAATATACCGACCCCAGAAGAACTACCTTCAATTCGTTCTAAGTTTTATTCAATTAAACAATTTCCTGGAGTGTTGGGGGCAATTGATTGCACGCATATTCGTATACAATCACCAGGAGGTCATAATGCTGAAGCATTTAGAAACAGAAAAGGGTATTTTTCGATTAATGTACAGGCTATTTGCGATGCCAATTTAAGAATACGCAATATAATTGCTCGATGGCCTGGGTCGGCTCATGATAGCACCATATTTAATGATAGTCCTCTAAATGCAGAACTTGAAAATGCTAACTTTCAAAATATGTATTTGTTAGGCGACAATGGATATCCGTGCAAGAAATATTTGTTAACTCCTTACTTAAATCCACAAGGAGCACACGAGGAAGCTTATAACCGTGCTCATATTGCAACCAGAAACACCATTGAAAGATGTTTTGGTGTTTTGAAAAGGCGTTTTCCTTGTTTACATTTAGAATTAAAAACTAAAATTGAAACCAGCGTTATAGTTATTATTGCATGTGCTGTACTTCATAATATTGCTATTCAGTTGAAAGATATTGTACCTGAAGATTTACTTCTGGAAGCGGAACCATTAAGGTTTAATGAACAACGGGGGGCAGTAGTAGCTGATGACAATACTAGTGTTCGAACAGCATTAGTTCAATCAAGATTTTAACCTTATTAATAAAAGATTACAAATAAACTAACAAATAAAGTAAATTTATTGAATATTATTTAACTGCTTATTAACTAATTGAATTTGCTTTTTTCTAAGAATTATTTCTAAATTAGAAGCTTTTAATTTATTTAAAAAGTATTTTCTTTTAATAAGAGCAATACTCGTTTTTTTAACATCCTTTTTTATTTTGCGTTTCTTCTTTTCATTTGGAATAGCGTTACATTGTGGCTCAGATTTTGGTTTGGCGTTGGGTTTAGGTTTGGGTACGCGTTCGGCGTCAAGTTCAAGTTCGATTTGAGGTTTAGGTTGTGGGTCAAATTCAAGTTCTGGGTCAGGTTCAGGGTTAAGTTGATTATTTGATAGAGGAACAACAGCATTACTTCCCATTATATCTTTAAAAACAAAATATATTTTTTAGAATAATATGTATTTTTATAGCTTAGATATATAAATTTTTAACTACTATTTGAGACTGGACCATTTACACAAATTTATATAATTTTGTGTTCAACGCCTATTTTGTGTAATTTTATTAATATAAAATATACCTTCGAAGTGAAAATAGTCGTCATAATAATTATCCAATGGACGAACTAAATTTTCCGACATTTCAGCAATGTGTTGAGCCTCTGATTCTCTCAACTTTACCGTGTATGTTCCTCCACCAGTTTTAGATATCTCATTCTAAAAATTTAGTTATTCTCTATTAGATATCTCTTTCTAAGAGTATATTGGATTTAGAAAATTTGTTTGTTTTACCTTGTCTTCTGACGCTATCTTTTTCAAAGCCGCAAGATGTAATTGTTTCTATAAAATATGTATTATGCAAATTAATAATGAATAACTTTGTTGTTACATGGTCGTCAGCAGTGTTTTTTCGTAAATTCCGTTTAATGTTATTATATAACATTTTGAGTTGCTCTTCTGTGCGAATTCCTGCTTCTGTTGAAGAATTAAATTCTTCAACAAGAATCGCCTACGCCTTTTTCTTCATTCGAATCACATTTCCGCTAGTTATTTTTGAATCTATTATTGGATATCTATAATTTAATCAATTAATCGAGCTTTAAATATATTTCCAGTAAATACAATATAATTTAAGAATAATTTAGTATGTACTTACTGCTTAATCAAACGGCAAAGTTCCGCACGTTCTCGTTCAGTGAAATTTTTAGATCTTTTACCTTTTTGATCACTCATTTTTAAACAATAGTTTAAAAATTTGACACTAATCTGACAAATTTGAATAACAACCTAATAACAAAAAGTAAAAACCGATGTAACATTAATGTTAGGTAACAAATGCGTTTGATTTGTTTGTGAAACCAGTTTGAATTTTAACATTAGTGTCAATTTAATTATTAGTTAACTAACAACGTGATTAGCAAATTTTTGTGCAACCCGCTGATTATCTAATTTAATCTAACTTCAAATAGATATTAGTTAATAAATATTTTTTCTAATACTATTTTAGAATAATAACATTCTTGAACTAATTTTAATTTGAGAATGTTTTCATTCTGCAACAAGTGCAAGAATATTTATTCTTATACAAGTGATAGAATGGCCACATGTGGCGCCATCTCATGGAAGTTGACGCAATATTAAGCTATTGTATTTTGATTAATGAATTATTCATTTAACTTATTAATTGTTGATATTAGTAATATTATAATTCAATCAACTAAATCATTCATATTTAGAACCTTCTTTATGACATTTTATAACTAATTTTGTTTATTAATACATATATTACAGCGGCGACATCTAAAAACGTAAAAACTGACGTATTTTAATTGAGGATAGTATTAGAAAAAGTATAGTCTGAAACTCGTCGGAATAAATATTCAGCCCTCGTGGAACCGACAAATTTCCACTCGGGCTGAATATTCTCATTTCGCACTCATTGCAGAATATACTATTCTTTAATCAAAATAAACTTATATAAAATCACAACAAATTGGCGTCGGAGATGGGATAATAATCAATTTATTCAACATCTTATCAAAAACTTTTCGAATTCTGAGTTGAATACAATGAATTTTCCGTTTTTCAATCACCTAACCTCAAAAATCGACTACAAGGGAAACTAAAAAAACAAACCAAAACATGGATAAAGAACAGTTTGCTCAATTTATGAAAATTCAACAAGCCTTTTCGAAGAACTTTTTAAAAAAATCAAAACCTGAGATATTACCATCAACACAGCATTGTTACCAAAGTTCGAATCCTTTGATTCAAAATGAGAATCGTTCCGTAATTATAGACAACGTTTTGAAAATTACATTACTATGAAAAATACCAACAACAACCAAGTTTACTGTGCAAAATTGCTGTCAAATTCAATCGGTGCAGAACATTTCAATATAATTGCAGCAATTGCAGCTCCAAAAACACCAACGGATTTATCATTTGATGAATTAATAAACTTATTTCAAAAAAATTTGCCTCCTAAGAAAAATATATTAGTAGCACAGCATAAATTTTATATTAAAATATCAACTGGATCAATAATCAATTGCCGAATATGTAGCGTCTCTTCGAAATGAAATAACAGACTGTGAATTTTTTTCAACATGTGACTGTAAATCATCAATAGCAGATATATTTTTAAGAGCTCAAATTATTCGTGGAGTTCGGGATAATTCTATTCGAGAAAGCATTTTACAATATACTAATGTCACATTCGATGAAATTGTAACTAAAGCAATTTCTTTAGGAGCCGCAAAAATTGACTCAAAAGAATTAGCACAGAAACATTTGATTACAAGTTCAGTTTCAAATTCAGATATCAACAAAATATCTTCAAATTCTAGAAGTCAATCAAGATACAACTCAAGATACAATTCAAATAGAAGTCATTCAAAGTCAAGATCTCAATCAAAATCGAAATTAAATTTTATCAACAGTGTTTAAGATGTGGAAAAAACAATCATTTGTCCAAAGACTGTCGTTCAGAAAGATCTAATTTAAAATGTGCATATTGCAGTAAAACTGGTCATATTGCGAAAGTATGTATTCGAAATTTACTTAAAAAACAAAAAGTTTCAAATCAAAACTCAACAAATCAAATTAGTCAAAATGTTACTTATAACGAATATGGAGTAAATCAAATTATTGATATTTTTCTATCTAATAAAAATCATTAATCGATTCTGAGCGTTACTATGCTACAGTCGATGTCGAAGGAAAACCTGTGACTTTTGAAATGGGATCTGGTTCAGCATACACATTTCTACCACGAAATCATTTTGCAAAATTAAATTTAAACGTTCCACTTCGTCCAGTAAATTTTGCTTTCCGTTCGTATACATGGGATGTTTTTGTTCCTGATGGAGAAATCAGTGTTAACGTAAATTATCAAAATACAACCGTACAAGAAAAGATTTATATTGTTCCAAAAAAATATGTAGCATTATTAGGTCGAACATGGATTTATAGTTTAAAAATAAATCTTACCGAAATCGATAATTCAAGTTTAATCAAATCTTCAAATCAAAGTATTTACAACATTAACGAAGTTGATGAACTTGCATTAAAATTCCCGGATATATTTGAAGAAAAAATTGGATGCGTTAAAAATTTTCAAGTTTAACTAAAATTGCGAGAAAACGCAACACCTATTGTTCACCGGGAACGAAAAATCCCATATGCATTCATCGATAAAGTTGAAAAGGAACTAAATACATTAGAAACTGCTGGAATAATTTCAAAAATTGAAACTAGTGACTGGGGGTCGCCATTAGTAGTTATTCCAAAGGCAGATGGAGAAGTTCGTCTTTGTGTTGACTACAAAGTTGGCGTAAATCAACGATTAGTAAGCGCACATTATCCAATTAGAAAAATTGAAGAAATATTCAATAGTTTGAGAAATTCAAAATTCTTCTGCCGATTGGATTTGTTGAAAGTGTACTTACACGTTCCGGTCGATGAACGTTCAGCAGATATTCAAACCATATCAACGCATCGAGAAACTTACCGTATGATATTATTGTACATGTATCTACTCTAGAAGAATGCAAAGGTAATTTAAATACCTGCTTTAAACAATTACGTGCGTACGATTTACATTTAAATAAAAGAAAATGTTTTCCTTTTTTTCAACAACGCCTTGAATTTTTGGGACATGATATCGTAGAAAACAAAAATTTTAAATCGCCTTATAAAATAGCAGCTATTTTACACATGCCGCCTCCAGATTTAATTGAGGCTCTTCGAAGATTCTTAGGCATGGTTCCCTCATATGCACGATTTATTCAAACTCTTTCAACTCTAACAGCATTTTTACGAAAATTACTCGAAAAAAACAATATTTTTAAATGGACAACAAACTGCCAAACAACAATTAATACATTAAAACAAGAAATTGTCTCAGATCGAGTGCTAACAATTTTTAACCCAGAATGGCCCATTAAACTCGCTTGTGACGCTAGTCCTACTGGAATTGCTGGTATACTTTCACATATAATTGCCGGCAAAGAAAGGTCAATTACAGATACTTCACGAGCATTGACAAAGTCTGAAAAAAATTATTCTCAACTTGATAGGAAAGCACTAGCAATTGTGTTTGCCGTTGACAAATTTTATCAATATTTAATTGGAAGACCTTTTCGACTCATAACTGATAATCAACTTCTAGTCAAAATTTTTCATCAAAATGAAAAACTTCCAAAAATGACATCAGCTCGACTTCAACGCTACGCAGCGTATTTATCTGGATTTAATTACGAAGTAATTTTTACGAAAGGAAGTGAAAATGTTAACGTGGATTGTTTATCAAGAGCACCAATAAATTCAATTCCTCACATAGAAAATGCAATCAATAACAAGGTTAATCAAATCTGTGAAGACACTATTCAGTGGATTCAAATCCGAATTTAACGTACGATATAATACAAAATGAAACAAAGAAAGATCCAGAAATGCCGAAAATATTGAACAATTTACATGAAAATTGCTCAACTGAAACCGATTTTATAATAAACAATATTTTATTTATAAATATTCGAGTTGTTATTCCAGCAACACTTCAAGATCAAGTTTTAAAAGAATTCATCAAAACATATATTGGTATCACAAAAAAGCATCAAACACATATTGGTATCACAAAAATGAAACAACTGGCCCAAAGATATGTTTATTGAAAAGATATTGACAAAAGTATTGAACGTATGGTTCGTTCTTGTGAATTTTGTGTAAACACTAGATCAAGTCCCACTAAAGTTCAATTACACCATGGCAGGAACCCGAGGGAAACTGGCAAGGAATCCATATCGATTATGCTGGTCCTTATCAAGAATATTATTTCTTTGTCTTGGTAGATATAGAGTCAAAATGGGCAGAAATTGAAATATCTACATCAGCACCAACATCTGAGTCGACAATCGATAACTTACAAGACATTTTGCACGTCAGGGATTTCCAGATGTGATGGTGTCTGATAACGCTAAGCTGGTATTTTTCAAAAGTTTATAGCGCCAGGACATCCTGCAACCAATGGCTTAGCTGAAAGAAATATACAAACGTTAAAACGACGATTAGCAGCAATGAGTAACGAACAAATGTCAATGAAATCGAAAATTCGTGAAATTTTATTTAGATATCGAGCAACATCACTAATTGGTAGAGAAACACACGTCTGAAAAATACCTTAATCGGCAACTTAATATACAATTTGATGCCCTTAAACCCGTGAAAATAAAAAATCCTGTATTAAATTCCAATCGACACGTCATTTTAGTGTGGGAGATTGTGTACAGGCACGTTATTATAAACATAATAAGCTTCAATGGAGACTAGGAATAGTTGTCAAAACATTTGGACAACTTCATTATTTAGTAAAGCTCGACAACAGCTACAAATTCAAACGGCATATAAATTAATTGTGTGCTACAAACGTTACAAACAACAAAAAAGTAACATTTGCCGGAGATACAAATGCACCTGAAATGAAACAGCGAGATAAACAGGCGAATATTCAAAATAAAGAAATGCAAAGATCAATGTTAGAAAACATAGTAAATATTCCAATAAATGAACCTTCTCATTTTCCAAAGGATGATCTAGAAAATAAAAAGACTCCTATGAACGGTACTCCAGAAGTATCTGTTTTACCAAGAAGAGATACACCTGGAAGGGATCGAAAACCACTTGCGAGAATTTTTATGGACAACCAAAAATTAGCGTGGGAGAATTATTCTAACTTTAAATATACCGCGATAATGTGATAGTTTTTATAATTAGAATAATCAAGTAGTAGTTTAGTTATCGAATGTTCAATTGTTATTATCTAGTTTAATCTAACTGCAAGTAGATATTAGTTAATAAATATCTTCTTTAATCAATATAAACTTATATAAAGTCACAACAAGTTTACAAAAGAAGTACTCATCTCTACAAATACCTGAAAGCATATTTTCAATTGCCATCGATCAGAACTCTTAAAACTGTTTTGTCAACAATTCCCTTTGTCAACAAGTCAAATACAAAAACTTTGTGGAATCGAAGATTTAGGTACACTAGGTAGGTCGCTTAAAGTTGCTAATCACGCACTTGTTTTCATGATAAGAGGAATCAGGAAAAATCTTAAGTACAGCGTATTATATTTACGCCACCGTAGTGGCGTATTATATTTCGCAGTACCTCTTGTAGGTTAGCGCACCAATTAACCCAGATTAAAGTGTTATCATAATATGTAACACTATACACCTATGTTTAGGAGTATAAAATATAACATATAAATAAACATGCATTGTAATCTAAATAGTAAACATAGTAATATAAATTGTAATTAGATTCATGGCCAATTAAAATGTATAAATTGGCCAAAATATAATATAATTAACCAGTCTAATTTGTAACCGCAGTTTGATTCACCCTAATAGTACTTAGTACTATTAACTCTATACGTTGATAGTCGAATTTACAACTCTACTAATGTGTTCAAATTTACAACTTAGATGCCAGCGTACAAACTATAAAGATGATTATTGTGAGTCTTTAGAAAACTTATGTACTATTATTGCCCACTATGATGATGTGAAAGAGAATTGCGATGAGAATATCATTAAAGAAGTATCTTAAAGACATTTATTTGTTTTACAATATGCAAGTGATTATGTTATTGAATTGGTTGATAGGATACATTATTTATTGTATCTATTTCTCGATGAACATGGTCACGAAACCCGTTTGGAAGAGAAGTTTTTGGCGGCCAGTGCTAACGCAGTTAATTCTTTTTAATTTGGCGATCAGCAAGATTGTAAAGAACAAATCATTCGAAAATGTATCCGATTGGACATTTATAAATACGCCAATGATCGGCAACAACACCGCCGAATTAGCACTGGCCATCAAAAAAATAAAATAAAAAAATTCAAAGCAATATTAAATTAAAGAATGTTTTTTAATCTTTTTTGTTTTTTATTTTCTATATCTGCAACTTCTCCTATTGGAGAACCCTCACGTTGGAGAAACTTAATTAATTTACAAAAAAAAAACTGTGGTGGACTGAAGATAAAGCGGGCCTTAGCCACAAATTAGGGAACCTAGGCACGTGCCTAGGTTGCCTAGGCTTTAGTCCACACTACAACGTCCAAAAAAAATCAAATGTTGATTAGTTTTTAAGAATTTGATGTTTTTTCAAAAAAATTATTTTTTTATATTGTTATTAATTTATTTAAAAAAAAATTATATTGTTATTTAATATTTAATTTATATGTTATTTAATATTTTATTATGTTATTCATGCCAGGTATTACCGTTTAAGTTGCTGAAGGAGGGTGGATACACGGGGAAAGGGTTTGGTCGGTCGGGATCCAAAGATTGGTTCCTAACCCGACACAGCCCGGTCCGAAGAAGCACCAACGCACTGGGTGTCTGATAAGCAGATTCCTAAACCCCTCCAAAGAATAATAATAATAATAATATACTACTTGATATATTATGTAGTATTTAAATTTATATTTTTTATTTTGCAGATTAAAAGAACAAAAATATGTTATTAATGAGATTCAATTCAGAATAAACGGATTCCATAAAACAAATTGTAAAAAAACCGTATTGTATTATATATGTTGTATTTTTTGTTTGTTTTATTATAACACCATATAAAATATATTGTTCTATTATTTTATTGTTAAACCCCTTAACAAAAACATAAATACATTCAGAATGTGATTTAAAATCAATAGTTAACTTTTTTTAGTAGATTTGTAATAAATGATCTGCAAAAAAATTAACTTTTGATTTTAAATAAAAATTTGATACTTCTAAAATGTAAACAAACATATACTACATCTAAATTCTGCGCGCTTGAGACACCATATTGCGCAGAGTGAAGACCGACCGCGTTGCCATCTATTAACATGTAGTTTACACTTCTTTACCTAGATGTCCTGTGGTACGATACGTAGCTCAAGAATTTTGTTTGCACGCATTCTAATTTATCATTATCCAACTTAGATGACGGTGACCAGACGTTAGATCCGATCGTACTAACGAATTATAAAGTGTCTTTAAACAACTCAGATTTGAAAATGTCGTCGTATGTCTCCTAATAAAACATAGATTTTTTAAAGCCTTCATTGAAATATCTTGTATATAAGAGCTAAACGAGAGGTTGGACTCGAATAAAACTCCAAGGTCATGAATTAAAGATTTCATCTCCAGAATAGCACCGTTGAGTCTAAAGTGACATTCAACCTGGGATGTACTTCTTCCAAAACGTATGTGATGGCACTTACTAAGGTTCAGAGTCAGTTTATTAAACTTACAACACGAAGAGAAGTTACTCAGGACTTCTTGAAATAAGTCCACGCAGTTGGAATTTTCCACTATAG
This sequence comes from Cryptophagus acutangulus, assembly GCA_963556235.1. Classification (NCBI taxonomy): domain Eukaryota; kingdom Metazoa; phylum Arthropoda; class Insecta; order Coleoptera; family Cryptophagidae; genus Cryptophagus; species Cryptophagus acutangulus. Next base: position 749,812 of record OY744569.1, read on the forward strand.
AAAACATTTTAACATCATTGGCAAAAAGCAATATACGACAGAAACTGAATATTTCGGTAACATCGTTCATAAATAAATTGAATAATAGAAGTCCCAGATGAGAGCGTTGAGGCACGCCAAAAGTGGCTTTGATTTCGGATGAGCAACTACCATTGACGCGCACTACTTGCCTGCGATTCCGCAGATATGATCTTAGCCAGGATAGTAAAGGATCCTGGAAACCAATTTTATTCAACTTAGCAATGAGTACGAAGTGATTTAACTTGTCGAAGGCCTTTTAAAAGTCAGTGTACACCAAATCCACCTGTTTGCCTTGTGGATATAGTTGTGCATTGGCAATATAGGATTCATAGACCAAGAGATTGTTAGTGGTGGAACGACCTTTGCAAACGCCGTGCTGCTCCCTGACAATAATGTTTTTGAATGTTTTCGTAAGCTTCTCTGTTATCAACAACTTCAGAATCTTAGGAATTGTAGACATTATTGAAATTGGCCTGTAATTAGTGACGAAACTTCTTGACTTTGTTTTAAAGATGGGTATCACAAAAGATAATTTCCAAATCTCAGGAAAGCATCCAGAGTTAATAGACTTGTTAAAAAGTAGCCACAACGGTCTAGCGAAGGCAAAAGCGCATTCCTTTAAAACAAGTGGGGAAATATCATCCGGACCCTTACTATTGCAACTATCTAAGCCTACCAACTTATTCAGGGTGTCAGTTATGCTAAAGGAGAAGTCATTAATACATACGTTTCGGTCGATTGGAATTTGAGAATCAAGACTGCCATCTAATACTAACTCAACGTCAGTCTCATATACAGAGGTATATGCTTTTGAAATAATTTGCTTATAGAGTCGGCTGTATTAGCTGATTCATTGTCAAGAGATAGTAGCTGGCAATTGATTATCCGACCTGAGACTGTTAATGTAGCTCCAAAAATTCTTGGCATCCTTAATGATCGAAGTTTCGACTTTGTTTATGTATTCCTTGTAACAAGAGCCGGCAAGCGCTTTACAGATCGAACGCAATTCTTTGAACCTTTCGTAATCGCAGTCGGTGCCTGATATTTTGTAAGTTCTATGCGCTGAACGCTTCAAAAAAATTGTCTGTTTTAGGTCATAGCTGAACCATTTAGGGAACTTACGAACACAAATGAACACAAATTTATTATGAACACAAATTATTGGAACCAAACTTGCAAAGATATTATAAACGTATTTGTAAAAAACAGACACCGCTTCATTAATATCATGATTTACCAACAAACTATCCCAGTAGATATTCAATAAACAGTCGCTTAGTGCTTGGAAGTCACATCTCTTAAAATCGTAACAATTAATATCTTTCAGCAAAACTAAATTATTGATATGGTTCTTAGTTACAGCAATAACCAGTGGCGGATGATGCATGTCTATAGGTAAAAGTACATCAATCACGGGCGTTACACAACAACTAGTGCTACTACAAAAAACGAGATCCAGCAACACATTGTTCGGATTAATTAAGAAATTGAGTTGATGGAAGTTAAGGTACGAGAATACTTCAGCATGTGGAAAAAATTCCTTAACCAGTATCCTGGTTGCATCATTCGCGCAGAAAATAGAAAGTAAATTAAAATCGCCTACAACATGTACGGTTGAGTCGCCATGCTGAGAAATGATGCTTTCAACCGATTTGCTCTGTGAGTCGTAGACGTCCCGTGATGACCCGAGAGGAATACCGCACACAAAAACCATTTTTGGTATACCGCACACAAAAACCATTTTTGATGAGGTAACATAATCTCAACCCAGAGTTCTTCCATGAGAGCGTTATCGTTTCCAGAAACAACACTGAGATACGCAATACTATTGTGCACTGCAATCAAAACACCATCTCCCCTGGATTTAAGAGAACGCAAAGGTCATAATTGCACAAAAGAATTGACAGAGATAGACTTTGAAGTTTCGTTTTAATACCCCGGACATTTTGGTAATAGATGGTTAAGTCGGTGGACTTTCGGTGGATGAATTGCGAAGATTTGTTCCATTATCACCTGTAGTTGGAACTTGAGATGAGATGGCCGTCACAGTAGCACGACTAACTGGCATATCAGTCTGTTCACTTTGGAAGGTCGCGTGCCCTTTAATTCGACTATGGTTGAATCGACGTACCAAAATTCCCTTAGGCCAAAACTCAGCAGCGTTCATGCGCTCGTAAAATTCATCACGAATGCCTATTTTGATGGATTTCGCTGATCGTTTCACACAGGTAGGGCCCCAATAACTTCCACAGCATCTGTTTTGTTCAGTTTGGTTGTAATTAACTCTTCTATAGTTTTAACTTCCACCGAGTTTGCAACTTTGCCGATGTAGAGCTGCATTCGTCGAGGGACCGCCTGAAAAGCATCGCCCGGTGGAGTTACTGCTGTTTCTTGAGTGATGGGTGCTTTTTTGTTACGTCTCGGCAGCACATTCTTTGAACTACCTGATATGGAACTTGCAACAATTTGAGCGAGGGATTTCGTGGTACTTAACGAAGCGTTTTGCTGGTCATCTACATTCGAACTGGAATTGAAACGCAGCTGGTTTGTTTTGACGGGAATAGTTTTCTTGGTTATGGCTGGAATTTGCTCAGGAATTTGTAACAATTTGTTACTATTCTTGTTTGTAGAAATGCTGGTCTTTAAACAGTTCACCTCATTTCGTAATAAGTGAGTATCCTTATTGAGTGCTTCAATTTCCCCATTCAATGCGATAATTGTGTTCTGCATAAAATCATGTTTGTTAGTCAGCTGTTTTACTAACCCCACAAGTTCTTCCAAAATGGAAACCGCATCATCAGGCCTGTTTGTTTCCTGGTATGTTCGTTTATACTAACATCTTTCAGCAAACTAACCGAATTGGCGTTTACAATTTTAGTTGGATCACAAGCGCCCGCGGGAAGGCATTTGCTGCATTTCCATAAGTGCTTTCTGGAGTGGAACCAGTGAAAATCAACACCATCAAACTTTCCATGAATGCAACACAAACACTCAATGCACTGCACAATTGATTTTGGGTCACTTCCTTTAAAATCGAGGAGACAAACTTGGCACGAACCGTCTCCGTCGCCCATTTTGAAGGAAAAAAGCACTGGTTTAATTTTAAATTGCTGTGAATCTTTTCATATTTAAAATAAATTTATCACAATTTTTGGAATATATTGTGAATATAAAAAAAACTAAATATAAAACAACAAAACAATAATATAATTCATCAAATGATAATTAGCCAATCATAAATTACATAATTAAAATAAAAATATACAAACATATAATATATTAATAGTAGCATATTAAATTGGATTAAAAAAAAAACGCCAGCTTTTCTAAAAACATTTAAAATGTATTAGCAAATATCAATTACCTCATTTGCTAGAAAGTGCTATTTAACAGTAGCATATTAAGCTTAATTAATGAACAAGTTCAAAAAAAATCCTACAAATCCAGCGTTTGATTTAAATCTAAAGACTCGTAATATGCAATTCTTAGCACTCATTTGCAAATTCACCCGTTGGAATTAAAATCAAGCATTTTAGAAACAACGGGCTTGAAAATATTTAAATTTAAACAAATATTAACAATTTCATCTCAGATTTCATTTAATTTAAAGCCTTAAGTTATTAACAATAGTATATTAAATGGATCAAAAACCGCCAGAATTTCTTGTAATATTTTTAACATATATAGATATCTTATTTTGTCTTATTCGTATTATTGTTATCATTTTAAATGTTATAGTCAAGTAGGTAAAATTAAATTAAAGAACGATTTGGCATTGCTTGGCTATTGCCAAAACAACGTTTAGCAATTTTTATACATTTTATACAATCGGATTTCATTCGATGTTTCATTCTGTAGTTTTATGCATGAAATTTTCTAGTAAAAGAATATTTTACTCTAATCCGCAAAAGATCAAGAAACACTACCTGCATGCTCGAAATGAAAAAGGTTGAGAATTGAAATTGTCATTTAGGTTTAAAATCGAAAAGTTTTATGGATTTTTCGAACGATACATTTGTCTTCAAGTTACATTTGTTCCATGTCCAGACTTTTTTGGATTTAGAATAATAAGATTTTAATTGTATTCGCAGATTTGAACATTGCAGATATTTGTATTTGCAGAAAATTAGGTAACATCGTACTATTTGTTGAATACATCTTCCATAATTTATCGCCATGATCTCTTCTAGACTTCATCTTATACTTATTCAGGGAAGCATTCCATAAACATTCACGACACTCCACAGCAGCAATAAGTTTGATGGTCGAATCGTCACTTAAAACTTCTTGTTTTAGTTTTTGGGGACCACTGCAACGACTCATAGTTTTAGCCAATAACTCACTTTCCATTTTAATACAAAAAATGACGACGCGCCAATGCTTTTCAAGTATCTATATTTTGAAAGTATTTGCCGTATTTGGCACATTATATATTTCAATAGTGACAAACAAGACAAATACGACAAAAGAAACATTAATTTGACTTATATTAAATGCACCTAGTACATTATTTGTCAACATGCCAAATAATTATTTGTAAGAAAGAGATCGAGAAAGAGATCGCCCAATAGATATTTAGCTTTTTTCAGTCAAATATATTTGTCCAGTACACTGTTTGTCAATTTTGTTTGGCAAAATGTGTCCAATATTTGGCATTTGTACAATTAGTGTACTAGCTTATGCTAGTTTTACACCAACAATTTATTCGTGAATTAATTCAAGTCGCTTCAAGGTCAACTTCGCAAGTGTAAAGCGGCAACTTGGACGTCAAATTTCTTCGTGAATTTATTCAAGCAAGTTTTTCGCGAATTTCAGTAGTGCCAACCCTATGTCAAACAAAATTTGGCATACAACCAAAACCTTACACTTACACCACAAACACGTTTTTCTCGTTCTGTGTGTTTGTGTCTTCATCGTCATAGTTTTCGTGTTATCGAGTATTTTATCGAGTATTTTATCGACATTTATTGTGTGTATTATCGACCAGTTTTGTATGTAAATATATGTAATAATTGTAATAAAAGATATTGCACAATCAGCCGGTACGGTACTAGAAAAATAATTTATATAAATTTTAGAAAAACATTTATGTTGACAGATCACAATCTAAAAACTTCTGAACGGAGTAGAAAACCCCATCCTCCATTATTTTTTCTATTTTTTTAACAAATCTACTGTGAGGTAAGTTTGCTACACAATCAGGTAGCTTGTTGTAAAATTTGATTCCCCAGTAGTCTACAAATTGCTGGGTATATTTTTTAAAATCTATAGGTATAGATTTCTATAGGTATAGCCAACTCATTTATCTGCCTTGTGTTAAAAGTGTGTGTATCGCCGTTCTTCTGGATTTGATTTTTATTAGTGTGAATATATTTTAAACATTGTTTTATGTATATATATAAGGAAGCGTAAGTATGTTCTGCTCTCTAAATTTTGGTTTTCAGGAGTCTGTCATCTTTATACCACATATTATTCTAATCGCTTTTTTTGCAGAACAAAGATTTTTGACAATTCTGGTGACTGACCCCCATAGGAGAATGCCGTATGATAGTATGCTGTGCACATTTGCAAAGTATGCCCTCTTCACCATCTGTAAAGTAGACCGCTCTCATCGTAAGAAGGAGCACTGCTGCCCAAAATAGTTGCGCGCTCGAGCTAAGCCCAGCCCACACATGGGATAAGAACGACGATGACAACACAGAACTTCACAGAACATATGTTGAACACCCCTACAACCTTTTAAAATTTAAAAATGGACTTGGTCCAAACCAAGTTTGGTTTCTACACATCCCCACCGGGGTCCCCTTTACATTCTGGTCGGGCTGTACCAATACTCTTTATTCTTCTCGTCAAGTATAGTAATTTTGATAGTTTTTTGCAGGTGTTTTCAATGTGCACTGACCAGTTTAACTTTAGATCTAGATGAATACCTAGAAACTTGACAGAGTGTGGATTTGTCCTTCTTGAAAATGTGAGTTCTTGAGTTTGTTCAGTGTTTAGTTTAAGTTTATTTGTGCTAAACCAGACTTTTATATTAGCAACAGCTTCTTCTTATCAACTTCAGTTCTTATTTTGGCACTTATTAACAAGGAGGTGTCATCACAATACAGACAGGTGCAGAGACTATTCGTATATTATTAATAAATATTATAAATAGGATTGGCCCCAAGACAGAGCCTTGTGGTACCCCACATTGTAGTTGTAAATATTTCGATGATTTATCATTCCAAAATACTGCCTGGGTTCTGCCTGATCGCTAAGACTTTAGAAGTTTATGTACTGGGCCTCTGAATCCATAATAAAAAAGCTTATTAAGCAAAGTTTGGTGTGGCACAGTATCGAACGCCTTGCTTAAGTCAAAGTTTATCATATCGATGACTTCTTTATTATCTAAAGCTGATGCTATGTGGTTCCTAACTTCCATAAGTGCTGTAGTGGTGCTTCTGTTTACTCTGTATCCATGCTGGCTTTTTGTAAACAGCTCTTTCTTGTCCATGAACTTCCATAGTCTATTTTTTAACGTAGTTTTGAAAACTTTAGATAAAGCAGGTAAAATATAGATTGGTCTGTAATTATCACATTTTTCTTTATCACCTTTGTTTTTGTAGATAGGAATTACTTTAGATATTTTGAGCTCTTGTGGAAATAGGCCTTTATTGAAAGATTTGTTGATAACTATTTTCAGGGGTGTCAGTTCTTCCTTTAATTTTAGCATTATTTCAGTAAAAATATTGTAAATGTCAGTGGTTTTCTTGTTTTCTTGTTGTTTTTAGAATGCTCATTATTTCATTTTCTGTACTATCGTACAAGTAGAAAGAGGAAGTGGTGTTTAGGTTTAATTCTTGGAGTAGTTCTTGCGGCGTTCTTCCAGTTTTTTTTTTTAATTTCTAATGTTGTTTGTATCCCAATGTTTGCAAAAAATGTATAAAGTTCAGTTGCAGTTAATTCAGATTAAAATCGATCCTGTTGTGGTTTTTTTTTTCTTTGTTTATAATCTTCCATAGTGCTTTTTGTTTATTGGTTGCCGAATTTAACGTTTTCTCGTTTTTGTTTTTTATGGTATGCTCTATTGTCTGCTTGTAAGGATTTTTGTAGCTTTTATAGGCGTTGGTTGAGGCTTTGTCTTGTAGGACTCTGGAGATGACGCCTAGGGCATCTAATGTGTTTTTCATCTTGTTTATTTCAGGTGTTTTCCAGTTTAGTTTAGTGTTTATATTAATTTTGACTGTTTTTTCTTTTACAGGTATTCGTTCTTCAATAAGTTCCAATAATACATCGTGGAAACCAGTAAAGAAACTTGCAGCATCTTTTTGTAGAAAAAGTGCTCCCAAGAGATTTCAGATAAATCATTCTTTAAGAGGTAAGTTCTCTTCATTTAGTTCTCTATATTTAATTACTCTCTCATTTTTTTCAGATGCAGCACTTGATATTGCGAACCACAATTTTTGTGCAAGATGATCGGATATATGTAATACTGTTGTAGAGCTTTGTTTGTTTGTTATGTTCGTAAATATATTGTCAATACATGTTTTTGGGTTATTATGATGTATTCGAGATGGTTCTTGTAGACATTGAATATTAAGCAATAACTTCCTTTCATTGCTATCCAACAAAAAATTTATATTGAAATCACCCGCTATTATAATCCTCTTTTCTTTATAAGTGTTAATTATCCATGTAAGAATTTTTTCAATTGTTACCAAGAACACATTTCCCGTTGGAGATCTATAAATGGCCACCACAATGCAATCCATATTTGGAATAAAAGCCCCTGATAATTCAGCATCTATTTCTATGGAAAAATCTGCAATTGCTTTTACCTCTTGTGCCTTTCATTTGTCGTTAACTGCTACAAGAATTCCACCGTGTCTATTTCGAGTTCTGCAGTAGTTACTTATGATTTTATAATTATTTATTTTAAAAAGTTCAATTTGGTCCTTATATAGCCAGGTTTCAGTTAGACAAATAAGATCTATGTGTTCTTCTTCTGTATGTAGATTAAGTTGATGCGTTTTGTATTGCGCTGATTGAATGTTGTAGTTCAAGACGCAGTATGATTTAAAAGCTTCCTGGTCTTGAACTCTTCCTTTGGGTACGAAAAAATTTAAATTTAAAAGGCCTTACCATCACATTTTGTGGCCATATCTCCGGAATATTAATTTTTTCTAGGATGTCGAAAAAGCAACCAAGTTTAAAGGATTTATTTTGGTTTGTGTTCAAATCATGCTTTGGTAGTTTTTAAATATTAAAATTTTGTTCGGGAAAGCGTTGTATTAAATAGCTTTTTAGTTTCTCTGCTGTTGATGATGCACTTGCTCTTCCTATAAATAACTATCCTTTCTTGGTAGCTCCTATAAAATCGTTTTCATCCAACACTTTAGCTGTTCCTTCAATTTTATTTTTTGTTTGGTTACTTTGCCTTTGTTTCGGCGCTTCTGGTTTAGTTTCTGGTACGCCACTGGAGAAAACATTTGACCTACTATCATGTCTCTGTTTCTCGGTGACTGTCAGTTTCTTCGTCGAATTTGCATTAACATCCGTAATCAAACTTTTTTGTTTACCTTCTTGGTTAGAATTACCAGAGTTGTTTAAAAAGTTTATTATCAGTTTCTGTTCTTGTGTTCGTTTTTCCATTTAATAAGTTAGTTTCTCCAAAATGCCAATCTTCTCTTCCAGGTTAGTTTTCTCAACAATAATTTCCTTACAGGCTAAGTTTTTGCAGTCAGCTGCTGCATCAACAAAAACATTCCCATCTTCAGGTTTGAGATAGTCCAATAGTGGCACATTAATCCTGGCAGCCGATCGAACTTTTTTATCCAAAATGAATTCAATTAACTCATCTTTTTTCCATGTGTTAAGTTCGGATTGTAGTTGTGATCTTGTTATTGTCGCCATCTTGAAAATTGATCCTTCCTAAGTCACCTAAGCACTCGGCAGGTGACACGAAATTGCTGGTTGCAGCTATTCAGGAACTGCTGGGTCAAGATTCAATTATAAAATGCCAACAATGTACGAATCAATTTCTTTCTCCAATATTTCTTTATCTTAAAATGCAGGACATACGAACGATCTCTAGGCTGTTGGTGAAAAACTATTATATGGGATCAATCGACCTTAAAGATGCTTATTTTCTGGTGTCAGTTGACCAAAATTGCAGAAAATATTTGAGGTTTTGTTTGGAAAAGGAACTCTATGATTTTTACTTTCCTCCAATTTGGGTTGTCATCAACTCCCTTTACCTTTTCGAAATTAATGAAACCCATAACTCAAAAATTTCGCGAACAGGGGATCTATTGCCAACGAGGATAGCGAGATATGGCGTCGTACGATATGACAGCCTTTGCTAAAAAGCTAGATAAACTCAAAAAAGAATACTTAATTGATATAATTCTTTCACGTAAATTACCTGCGAATAGTTCATTTAGTTCAGTGTATAATTTGTGGTGGCAAGATTACAATAATACAGTAGAAACTGATACAATTAATAATGGCAGCGATAGCTCCATTGGTAAGTGTAAAAAAGTTAAGTGTTTAAAACATCAAATGGAACACGAATTTCTTAAAAGTGAGTTAAATACAACAAGTGTGCTTACGAATTACTTAGAAAAACGCATCGATAACCTAGAAGAATTTAACTAAGACTGCCTCCAGGGTTGGGATCCTGTAAATAAGCGTTGATAATAACTAACGCTAATTTTAGTGCTTATCGTAGCACTGGTGTTTTGTTTTGGTACTCTGTAACCTACTTGCTATTTTGTTCGGGCTGATTCGGAATTTTATTATTCATCCTGAAAATGTCGGCATATATTCTGAGGTTTTTAGTGACAGTTATAGGATAGCGCCACGTTTTATTAAAACCTAACATCACCTGACTCTTTTGTGGATTAATTAGTACAGTTTTGAGTTTTTGTTTTTCCTCAAAAGCGCTTTATAAATCTTTTAATCAATAGTAATATAAGTAGTAATAAATCAATATTAATATAGTTATTAATTTCAGATTAGTAATTAGGTATGTAAAAACATTAAATATTTTTGTACTGATGGTTCAACTGTTTATTGCTTCTTGCTTTCAGGATTTTCAATTTGCAGCAATTGAAGGGCAGCGGCGACACAACGATAACATAGATATCCGAAGAGCAATGAGAATAATGCGGGATAGCAGCTATCCATTTAATATTCCAGATAGGCGATTTGTGGAGTTATTTATATTAAACAAAGATAAACTTGTTTAATTGGTCCATTCTCAAATAGTAGTGTATTTGTCGTTTCATGAAATTTTATTTTTAGGGCTTAAAATAAAAGATGATAAATTATTATTGGTTTTCATAGAAATAATAATGTCAAATTTTTTAAAAATTTCTATCAAAATTTCTCATAATATAATGTCAAATTTTGTCAAATAATAATGTAAATGACATAATGTCAAATTTTTTGAAAATTTCTATCAAAATTTTTCAAAAAATTTGACATTATTATTTCTATGAAAACCAATAATAATTTATCATCTTTTATTTTAAACCCTAAAAATAAAATTTCAAGAAACGAAAAATCTGGTGTTTAAAATTATTTTGTCAAAATTGTAATACATTTTATGTTGGACAATCAGGTAGAAAAATTTCAGTAAGAATAAATGAACATAATAAATTGATTAATCGCTTTATTGATATTTAATATATCAATAGACTATTTAATCAGTATGAGCCAACAGTCAGTTAGTAGATCCATTTGTGAAGTGACCAATGCTATCTACAATTTTATGCGACACGACAATAATAAATTTCCGCAAACTTTTCAAGAAAAACTTCGAATTAAGCAAAGGTTTATGGAAAAAACTGGATTCCCAGGAGTATTAGGTGCAATTGATTGCACCTACGTGACTATATTAAAACCTGTAATTGATGAACATAACTATGTAAACCGTAAAGATTACCACTCCAAAAATGTACTAATAGTAAGTATTTATCTACAAATAATAGATATTTGTAATTGTTTTTGTATTCTCCAGATATGTGACTACGACTTACTAATATTGGGGCAATAAATCCGAGATTTTCCGGTGCTACTCACGACGCATTTATCTGGAGACAATCAGCTGTGCATACGTACCTACAAAATTGCTATAATGAAACTTCTTGGCTGCTGGGTGATTCAGGTTACCTTCTGCAACCATGGCTATTGACGCCAATTTTAAATCTATTGCCTGGTTCACCTGAGGAGCGTTACACAAATGCTCATGTAAGTTCGCGAAATTGCGTCGAACGATGTAATGCAATTTTGAAGAACCGATTTACAACCTATTCACAAACCATTCACAACCTATGTATAGCTGCAAGATTACCCATGGAAAATTACGAATTGAATAATGAAAATGAAGAACATATTTTTGTCGATGCTAATGATGATAATTTAAATTAAGGAAATAATCTATTAATGGATGGGCAAAGAGCGCGAAGAAACATAATACAAAATTTTAGTATTATGTTTAGTTTAGTTTTTATAATTTTAATATTTAAATAAAATATGAAATAAAAACTGAACATAAATACTGGAATATTAATTACTTAACCAAAAATAAATATCATTCTTAGGTAATTAGCATGACATAAATTAATGTGATTGCACATTTTAACAGTACAACTAATACAAAATTATTTTTTATAATTTTTAAAAAATTTTGCAAGCGAAATATCAATAAAAAACATAAAATATGAAATAAAAACTGAAATATTAAATACTTAACCAAAAATAAATAACAATATTTGGTAATTAGTATGGAATTAGTTAATTTTCGCAAAACTTTTCAACTGCATCTGAAAATCTTGATTGTTTGAAGAAATGTTTCTTGATATATTGGTAAATACTTCCATTGATTCTAAATGCATTTGCTCACAGGTTTTATTTTCAGACTTATGTTTTTCCTTAGTAACTCTCTCCTTAGTAACCGTAGTTGTTTCAATATTATTATTGGGTTACGTTATTGGCTCCGGTCGAGTGTCAAATTGAGATTCTGTATTTTCAAACTCATCAACAAACTCGAATATTATTGGTCTTGCAGCTTCAATATTTGCAGGGGGGCATTATTTGAAATCATTCGCATTGAAGGTATTTACGAATGATATTTTGAAGGGTGCCTTATTTGAAATGTTTCGTGTGCGCAATTCGAAATTCGCATACGCAAACTTTACTATTTGTTTGCGAATGGGTAGATACTATTCGCAAACTAAATTCGAATGACACCTTTGTCAAACCGATTAAGTGTTTTGGTTCTCTCGTCTTAAATATACTTGAAAATATTTAAACCAAAATGGATTTTAACAATTTTGTGCAATTACAAGTTCTCAATGGGTTATAAATAGCAGAAAATAAAAACTTAAAAAAGGAGGCAAAAGCCGTGCGTTTCGTTTGATGATTTATCGGACATTGAATTTATAAAAAACTTTTGAGTTGCTATACGATGATATTGAAGGTGCTTTGCCTGAACCAACTAGGGCATCTGCGGTATCAAAGAGAACCAAAATATTGTCGACTCTAAATTTGTTGGGAACCGGTAGCTATCAAAATGACATAGGTAATAGTTTTGCGATAGGTCTTAGTACCTACAGCGTTAGCAGAGCCCTTCATGAAGTAGTAGAGGCATTAAATGTACCTCGAATTTTAAATAAATATATTCAGTTTCCTTCAACTACTCAAGAACTCAATTATCTGAGAACTCAATCAACAGTGTTTTTTACAAAGTATGAGATGCCCGGAGTTGTTGGTTGTATAGATTGCACACATGTAGCAATTCATCTACCAGCAACTAATAATCCAGAACAACCAGAATATGTATACATTAACAGAAAGGGTTATCATTCTGTTAATGTACAATTAGTATGTGATTATGATTTGAAAATTCTACACGTTACCGCTAAATTTCCTGGAAGCACCCACGATCAAGGAGAGCGTAAGAGAAATAATATTGTAAATAATTACCTTATTTAATAGTCTACAAATAGATAGACATTTTAGTTATAATTTGTACAGTGTTTATTTGTATTTGTTTTGAATTTATGATTTTCTGATTTAAAAAAGCATTGTTAAATGAAAAACATAAATTACATTATTTGTTGTAATTAATTTATAAACTAGTTTAAACACATTTATAATATGAAATTCAAACAAAAATGAACATATAACAAAACAAAAACTAATAATAAACATACTATTTGCACGAATTTGACGCAATGTTAACTAGTGCGTTTGCAATAGATTCAAATGCGACAGCTTGCCTTTCTTGAGCTGCCACATGTCTTTCCAAAATTTCGTTTTTTTCTCTTTTTAAAATTAATAATTCTTGATGAAATTTTTATTTTTCAGCTTGGCATTCTTTTTGCAAGCTTCCTAAATATTTGGTATGGCCCATTGTTTCAGTTAATGCTTTTGTAGATGACTTTCTACTTACGGCCATAGGTTTTTCTATTCTATCTTAATTTGATTAAAGTTTTGGCTCATTTTTATCTTCTTCGAAACTTACATTCATGTCATTTGTTTGGATAGTATCGGTATTTAAGATATCATCTGCAAACACAAACTCAATAGGTGTTTCTGTAGTATCGTGCCCAACAGTGAACACTTTTGATATTGTTTCTGATACTAATTCTTCCTCTGGTTTGAGCTTGGGTATTTCTTTGATTCTTTCCCCGGTCTTATTTCTGATTTTGTTAATCATAGCATATTTTTTTTGTAGACTATGTAAGTCTTGCCAATTCTTAAAGAAAAGTAAGCATATAATAATTGGTTTCCTTATTATAGCAAACAATAAATACTATACTAACCTTTCTCCACTGCAACCACGTTTTTTGCCCACCATTAGGTTCAGCATTTAAAATGTCTGTAACATTTTTCCACATTTTTTGAGCATCTTTAAAAGAAAAAAACTTGGAAAATTTGTCCGAAAATTCCGGGTGATTTTTTATAAATTCTGCAAGCAGCCTTTTTTGTTCCCCGCTAGCATTTCTTGTTCTTTTTACCGAAGACATTATTTCATTAAAAACAGTGCTATAATTATATTTTTCTAATTTTGGCATGTAAAATGTGACTTTTCAAAATCGATTGTAGTTGGCAAACGGCACATTTTACGCAACTGGTGATGTAATGAAAAATATTTCACAACTGGTGATGAAAAGTTCCGAATAAAGCCTACTTGTTTTGATAAAATTCACTAAATTATTAATATCATAAGTTTAAAAAACTCTTTTTTGAGAAGGTTCTTGTAAAAATTAGAAAAAATCTTGTATGCAACATGTTAGGAAATGCTATTTTGTGTAACTCGCGTTATTTTGCAGAACTCGCTGCGCTCGTCCCGCAGAAATCCGCTCGTTACACAAAAAAATGCATTTCCTAACTGGTTGCATAAATAGCTATTTTCTAATTTTGGCATGTAAAATGTGACTTTTCAAAATCGATTGTAGTTGGCAAACGGCACATTTTACGCAACTGGTGATGTAATGAAAAATATTTCACAACTGGTGATGAAAAGTTCCGAATAAAGCCTACTTGTTTTGATAAAATTCACTAAATTATTAATATCATAAGTTTAAAAAACTCTTTTTTGAGAAGGTTCTTGTAAAAATTAGAAAAAATCTTGTATGCAACATGTTAGGAAATGCTATTTTGTGTAACTCGCGTTATTTTGCAGAACTCGCTGCGCTCGTCCCGCAGAAATCCGCTCGTTACACAAAAAAATGCATTTCCTAACTGGTTGCATAAATAGCTATTGTTCGTTTGACGCGATAACGACAAACATAAAAAACTGCGTTGCTATGTATAAAATAAACAACAGGACATTACTAACTTTATCAATGGCATTATTTGCAAGTGTTCGCAACAAGATCCATTTGCTTTCAAATAAGAGCCTAGTGCAATTTCAAAATCCGTGCACGCATTTTACCCATCGAAACTTTGCGCATACGCAACATTGCGAATGATTTCAAATAAAGCCCCCTAGGTTTTTCATTCAAGTTGTCTACGGTTAATGGAAGTCCGGTCTCCTCCGTTTCTCCATCACCTACTACAGAAGAATATTCTTTGATGGCTAGCAACCTTTCCTCGATGGGGGTTAAAACTAGTTCACTTTGGGACCTCCACCTGTTCCATTCATGTTCGTCTTTATTTTTGCGAACTTTGTTTTCACTTTAGAAATCCAATCCCTAAGAACCTATTAAATGCAAATGTATATTAAACCAAATAAAAGCAATAATTATTATTTTACTCTTTTCCATTTCTCTCCGGATTTGTTCCCAAAGCCCAACGAGTTAAGTTGGTTTGTCAGAGTTTTCCAATTTTCATTGTACATTGTTCTGGCATTGGGCGCTGTGAATTGCATTGTGATTAAGGTTGGATTTTTGTCGCACATTTCCAGAATAAAATTTTGATGTTCCTTTTTTGTTCGGAAGGTTTTTTTTTCCTTGTCCATGTTGTGATAGCACTATTAAATTTAATTAGAACTCGAATGAAAGCGGAAAGCACTAAACTAAGAATAAAATCAACTGACATCGAAGCAGTGACATAACCTTTAAAACGCAGCGGCCGTTAAGGATGTTTGAATTCACAGTAATTCCATAGGCGTATCTAATTTTACTCTCTTAAACATTGAGTTCAATTTAATACTAAAAATACACTACAACACGTGGTATACATTTATTAAACTACGCAATAAACACTAATAATCAAATCAATTATTTTTAAAGATATAATTAACCACTAATTTCACATTAAACATACATTATTTAAAACTGTTGACTGTTAATTACATCAAAAAAAATATTCAATTTATTATTAGTAAGAGTAATGTAAGAAAAATGTTTGTAAAGAGAAAATATAAAGATAGCGTCAATTGTAAATTGTTGCTAAATGAGATTGAGTTAGCAATTCTTATCAAGTCATAGCCACCTACTGAGTACCAAAGTTAATAATTGATAAAATTTTAGCAACTAGCGTACGCTAACGTATTATAGCAATTGTTAAAAAGTTACAGGATCCCAACCCATACTCCTCCGTCAGATACTCGACCATTAACTCCAACATCAACGAAGATAAAGTTGTAATTAGCATCGACTAATGCTAATAATACAATGCTATATGTATTTTGATAATTGTAATATATAGAACCATCAGCTCTAGGGGCTTGAAAAATAATATACTTCCCATCAAGAGCTCCTATGACATTGGGAACATTCCAATTGTTTTCAAAATCTATGGCTATATTGAGCCATTCTGCAGAAGTGGGAGTCTAAAAATTATATTTAAACATTATTTTTATAATTACTTTGTATATATTTCTTACCTTTAAATATGTATCCTTTAATACATCGTACATAGCTCTGCAAACAATTGGTACAAATAAAGACATTGTTGATTCCAATATTCTAAATAAGTACATTAAACTTCTATAGGTTTTGCCACTAGCCAAGAATCGTAATGTTACAATTAATTTATCTTCTGCACTTATTGCAATTCTGAATTTTGTATCAGTTTTCTGTATTCTAGGTTCAACCAGTTTTAGAAGTAGATAGAAATTATTTTCCGATAAACGTAAATATTGTTTAAATTGTTGTTTGTCTTTCTAAAATTCTTTTTTCGCCAGCTTTAAGCTTGCTTGGTCATTGTTTTCCAACCAAGGTCTAACCTTCTACCAATTGATTTCTGTTTCATCATTAAACATGCAGTACGTGTTATTATTGCCATAATAGTAGCCCGCTTTTTAACAAGAGGACGTCTTCTATCACTAGTATATCGCAGATATTTTAACATTTCACTCATATTTCCATATATGTGTGGAAATTTGTGGGTCAGCGTAACAATATGTAAACATAACATGTAAACATAATCAAACAATCAGTATTTTGTTTTATTATATTTGTGACGAAATGACGAAATCTGACGAAATCTTTCAATAAATTCATGAAGTTATTCAATAGTGTAATACAAATCTGTTTTGTAAAGAAAATCACGAATTAATTCATGAAATAATTCATGAATTAATTCACAAATAAGTTGTTGGTGTAAAACTAGCATTAGTGAACTGCTCATGTCCTCTGTCAAGCGATAATAATAATAATTTATGGCATTTACAAATTTAAAAATACGTTAGTAACAATTGATCAACAAAAGACGTTCAAAGTTTAGATCAGAAATATTAAACACGGCACAAATACTATTTTATAACCATTTTTATAGAGTGAACAGGACAATCTTTCAGGATCACTCTGTAGTAGGTTGTACTATTTCTTTTTATAATTTTAAGTCTTGTCCAATTGGCGATCAACTAAACACACTAGCATCATTTTTGGCTAAACGCACTAGCACTATATGCTCAAATATTTACCCAAATAAATTTCTAGTCAGCATCACAACAAGATGCAATATGACTCGGAAAGTATTTTTGTAGTTGTAATATTGTAAACCATAACTTATAGAACACTGTATTTGAATGTGTTTTCCATAAATTGCTCCTAATGTGTGCGGAAAGTTCCATCTTCTTCAAAACTGTTCACTTACTAGCTAAACGTATATCCGGGCACAAACTTTCTGTTTCACTTCTCTTTAATATTTTTGATTTTAACATTTTAAGCAATATATTAAATTATTGTGGATTCATCCGTGTGTATTTAAAAAACATATCATGACCGTTTGCTTTCATATAATTACAAATTCGAATCAAAAACCATTAGCTTTACCTTCTCATTCGTTTGGGATAGCATAAACAAAACATTAATAATACACCACCGAATAGTAATAGCAAATCATCGTCGACATCAATATTAGCAACAATTAAAATATTCATTGTATTTTAGAAAAACTATTTATTATTAATTTTAAACGTAACCAAACTATATTTGACAGTAAAAAATATCAAATATAAATTATTGGTTTATTACTGATATAGATTTGATTGTAAAGTTAGGTATGATATCTGATACTGTTTCAGCTTATTTGTAGAGCGGCCTTTAGTTACAAACCCATTTTTCAAAATTAGTGCTGTAAACTCTAAACTCACACTAGTGGTGTAAAAACATTGAATTGACGAAAATTAAGCGTGGTAAATTGAAGTTACTAATCTAAACTAACCAATTTTATTATATAAATGACAATTCATATTGAAATACAATTAATAACTAAAAATAATTAGTAGTATCATTTATTCATATAACAAATAATAGAAAAATGTGTATTTATAAATAAATAAATAAAATTAAAGTTTATGTACTGCCATCTATTGATTTATTTTTAAACAGAAGAAACCTATAATAAAGAAGTCCTGTCTCTCCACTGAGTAAATTTTCAATATATTTAATTTAAATATATTGAACAAAATTAGTAGCAACATGTTTCAAGTTGTATAAACTCATCATCATAGAAATTATTCTGAAAATAAATAAAGCGAAAAAATTTTTGTTTTTATTTTTATATCAATATGAGTGGGTGAGCCACTCAGCTACTACGTGAGTGGGGAGGTGAAGAGTGTAGTAGAAGTTGTTAACAATAACCCAACGAAAAGTCAACTTAACGAGTGAGTATATTACGAATATACAGTTTCAGTATGTCAAGATGAGCGCAAGAATGGTTTATAAAATAATAAGTAAATAATTCAAAGCTTTTCATGATGGTGCTTATTGCTAATAATTCAAAGCTTTTCATGGCAGCCTATCTGCCACGACATTAGTGTGACCCGGCAAATACTTGATTTGCAGATTCTAGGGATACAACTGCAGCGCCCACCTGGCTAGACGACCCGTAGGCGATTTCAATCAAATTAACCATTTGAAGTAGTTTCACAGCCTCTAAACTTCGACATAGCCCAGATTACTGCTAATGCTTCCCGTTTTGTGGTCGAATAGTTCTTTTCAGCGGAAGTTATAAGTCGACTGGCGTATTCAATGGGGTGCTATTTCTCACCCTCTCCCTAGACCAACACTGCCCCTATAGCATAGTTGCTGGCATCAGTTTTGATAGACGGTAGTGTTTCATGGGCTTGTTGCAAAACCGGAGCGTTAGTGATATGTTTTTCGTTGGGGTTCCTCCCATGTCCAGAGAGCTTGTTTCTTGGTTAGATCCGTCAAACTTTTTGCAACTTTTGAAAAGTTAGGTATGAAGCGGCGATTTCACGAGCAAGTTTGGAGAAAGCACAATACTTGCTTTACATTCTGTGGTTCTGGAATTTGAAAAGTTGCTTCTATCTTACTGGGGTCCATTCCATCTCCCTTTTCAACACGATGTGATCTATTTATTTGACGTGGTCGCATCCAAATTTATTTTTTTCCCGGTGAATCCACATTTCGTAGACACGTTATAGCTTGAGAGTATCGGTTACGTCCTTTACATGCTCCTCAAACGTAGTGGAAAAAATTATCAAACCATCCAGGTAACCTCATCAAAAGCAATGAATATTGGTGTGCCCCAGGGCTCAGTTCTGGGACTCCTACTTTTTTAAATTTATGTCAACAGTCTTGCAAGCTTTCTTACTGGATTAGAATGCATACTCTTTGCAGATGATACTACCATATCAGTATCTGCAAACAATATCCATAAAATTAACCAATTGGCGGACTCATCACGATCAAAGGCTGCAGGTTGGTTTGAAAGCAACGGATTTACTCGAAATGACACAAAAACTGTTAAAGTTCTATTTTTATTAAAAAAAAGTAATACCATGGAAACAGAAAAATGTGCAAAATTTTTAAGTGTCTAGTTAGACCATAAATTGACTTTTAATCTCCAGGCGAATCATGTTGCCCAAAGGCTAAGTCAACAAATATTTGTAATGAGGCAGCTCAGAGGGACCATATCCATTGAGTTACTAAAAACTGCATACTATTCTCTATCCAAGCAACACTAAACATCCCTAATAATCTGGGGACTAAGTTCCAAAAAAAGAAGAATTTTTCGTCTTCAGAGAAAATCGATAAGAATAGTGGGAGCACTGAGTTACAGAGATGAGTGTAGAACCTTGTTTAGGTCATTAGCAATTATGACATATCCAGGATTCTATATTTATCAAAGTTTACTGCATGTACATCATAACACAGACTCCATCAGCCTCCATCAGGTAAATACATCAGCCAAAATGAAATCCATGAACACAATACGCGTAACAAAGACGCCTTAAGGACACCGCTTTACGGATTAGATAGGTCTAAAAATGGGCTGAACTTCAACTCACTTGCTTATTTTAACTTACTACCGCTCGCAGTAAGAAACAACGTCCAAAGAGTTCAAAAATCACAAAAAAATTATACTAGTAGAAAATGCATTTTACTCAGTAGATGAATTCAAAGCTTATAAATTTTAAAAATTTAAAACTTTATTGAAAATGTTATTAGTTAGTTATATACCTGTATATCTAGATTTTAGTTCAACTTATATTGGTCTATTCAAATAACTCTAAAATATCACTTTTAATTCATATCACTAAAATTAATTAGTCTTAAGTATCTTAATATAAGTAATTAACTTGACCTGTGTAAATACATCTGTATATCATTAATTAATTACTCATTAATAAATTACTTACCTAATAGATTAGTATGGCTAAGCTCTTGCTTGAAGCAATTCATCAGAGCCTGAAATGTAGCGGGCGCATTGCGTAAGCCAAATGACATGCGGGTGTATTGGTACAGTCCAAATAGAGTTACGAAGGCCGTTTTTTCTTGGGATGGCTTGTTGACCTCTTCAATATTCAGCTAATATTCAGCTCGAAAATCTATGGCCGAGAAGAATTTCGTGGACTTCGTGGCGTGGTACCGTGACAGCGTTCATTCTGCAATAGTCGGCAGAGACGCGTATGCCCCCGTTAGTTTTAGGAACCATCCCCCGTAGGAGCCGCCCATGGTGAGTTACACGGCTCAATAATTCCCTTGTGTAGCATACACGCAATTTATTTCTCGAGTAATTGTCGTTCTGATGGCAATAATCTGTATGGTGGGCACGCGATTGGCAACTTCATAGACGTCTTAATGTAATGAACTGCTTTCGTAGTTGAGGGACCGTTTTTGCTAAATACTTCCCATGGTTCATTAAGCAATTGGTTCAGCGTAGTACGTCATGTGCCTGTTAACTTTTCTGCTTTGTTGTTTCGAAGATCTACTGAGGTATAATGGAGCCGAATGTTCAGTGGTTTCTTATCATAAGGTCTGCTGGGGTTCGGATTGTATGAGAACAATCTACGCGACGTTCTTTGAATGTGGTTTACCTTAATTCTCGAGATATAGTCTTTAAACAGAGCGTTGATGAACCGGGGCTAGTAAGCGAAGCTTGACGACGGGACATTTTCCTTTTTGTATGACCGCCCATAGTTTTGAAAATCACTAGAATCGGTTCGTTTTTTCCCGTTTGTCTTAGTGTCGCTTGTAAATGTCTGCGCTTGAAACAGGTACGCTCGATTCCGATTGTCCCCAAAATACCAGTATTGCTGTGGCAAATTAATATTCCTAGTAAAGTTTAATTGTCGGAACTATTCGACAGATATGTGAATTGCGTTGGCACATATTTTCTTTGTTGCTGCACTACTGCGGCTGCTTTGTAAACGATTTGATTTCTTGTGTGTCGGCCTGCCAGCGTGATATCGGTGTCTCGACCCTTAAATATATGGCCCAGATTTTGTAAAGCCTTAAAAAGTGACATTGAAGCGATACTGGTTTCTGCACCAGTGTCAAATTGTGCCACCCCTGTCTGATTTCCAATTTGAATTATTACGTTTGGCTTTATCTTGTCGGTACTACATGCTAGTAGGTTTACCGAATAGAATATTAAGCTGTTGATTTCATTGGTGAGTTGCTGTGCTGCATTTTCTGCTGCAACTATTCCAGGATTTCCACAATCATAAGAAGAAAATTTGGGGCCTGATGCCAATGCAATTGGAGTTTTTGCAGTAGTGGTACGCTCGGTACGATTTTTCTTTTGGTAATCTTCAACCACGTACCCATATGCTCTACAAAATAAGCATTGAGTACGTCGGCGTGGTGTTGCTGCGTTTTTTTGATTGTTGATGTTTTGATTGGTTGTTTTCAGAGCTATCTGCCGTTTCTTTCAACGTGTCTTTAACTTCTCTAGCCATAGCAACTCTGCAAACGTCTTAATTAAATCGCGTGTTATTCATTCCCAAATACATAAACAATTAACACGAAAATGAAATCAATTTAGGTTTTTTCCTTTGTAAATGGTTACGGCAATTCTGCATTTATAACTCGCTTACTAGCGATGAATGAATCGGTAGCATATGGTTGCGGGTGCTTGTTGGAAAAATCTCCACGTAAATTTTGTACGCTGGTTTATTTAGAGCGAAGCTTTCTCGTAGAGTTTTTATTGTTCCATCCCATGTAGTAATCGTTCTGCTAACTCCATTCTACCACGTTGCAGCGTGTTTTGTAAATAACAGTGTTAACCCGAGAACAGCGTTTTTTTAACCGCTTTTATTTGTTTAAACACCGTTATGGTGTTGATAAATGCTTCCAGCGGATAATGCACCGCCTGGTGGTTTTTTACATTATGAAGAGTCGGGAAGTCTCGAATAGACTGTAGTCGGCTTGGGTCTGGCCTGATCCCATCATCGTTTACCAATTACCTCAAAATCGACATTTCTGACCGAGAAAACTTACATTTTTTTAACCGAAGTGTAAAACTCGCCTGATGCAAACGTTTTAATACGCGCGTTAAATGATCTAAGTGCTCGTCAAACGTCTGCGAACAAATGAGCAAATCATTACAAACGACCGCAACTCCGGACCTAACACAGTATCCATGCACTGAGTGAAACTCGCAACTGCGGTTTTTGACCCGAGTGGAAGTACTTGGTATTGGAACGATTTTGAACCGTGTAAAAAACCTGTAAACTTTTGGTCTGGACGCCGTAGAGGTATTTGAAAGTAAGAGTTAGTGAGATCAAGTTAAGCTCATATATTTGACGTTGTGTAAACTCCGGAGTATTTCGTCCACTGGCTTAGGGCGTTCAACATCGGGACAAAGCAATTTATTCAAAACCCTAGCGTTCAAATGCACCCTTACGGTTCCATCCTTTTTAACGGCAGTTACTAATGGTGAACAAAAAGGTGTGTTTGCACGTTCAATAACCCCGCACTCGACCATTTTGTCGATTTCTGATTGAACGGCTTGACGATGCGCGAAAGTGATAGGGTAAGGTCTAATCGGAAGAGGTTGGTCGTCCGTCAACTTCATCTCGTGCACATAAACGCGAGTAAGCCCCGGTCGCTCGGATAAAATATCTCTACAGCATGCTATTGGGTCTAAAAAAATTTCGCGATCTGATCCAGACAAATTAGTTTCTGCCACGGCATCGTTCTAAGTTGTGTCGGTAGCCGTGGATAACGCACTTAGCCCTTTAGGCTGCTTATGATTTACAGCCATAGCCCTAAATGCAGACGGTGTTGGGGGTAGACATTCATGCTTTGGATGCACAAACGAAACACTTTCCCAATTTCGCTCTATGTTCATAGGTAACTGGTCCGCGTCTAAATCTAATTTCGCTTGTATCGATTGTAAAAAGTCTATTCCTACAATAACTGGGTAAACCAAATCGGGGCTCAAAAAAAACTCATGTTGAAAATAAAACTGACCAATTTTGAAAGGCAATAAATCCTGGTGGAATTTCAACGAAGACACTGAAACTGGATCCCAAAAGGACTGTGAAATTACGCACACTTCGCAGCAGAGCCGGCAGCAAAACATTTCCCGCGGAAATTACTATGGTAGGTGACCTGGTTGAGATTTCTCCAAGCTCCAGATCACATTCCTCCATTAATTCTTCAACGCGATTAATAATTAAATTAACAAATGGGTTGACCCCTACACTAGATACTGTTGGACACTCCCAATTAGGGCCTATGAATGGAGTGGCTGAAAGTTTTCCGAATCCGGTTGGACGTGCAAACCATAGTCGGCTAAGTCCAAGATAGCCTTGGACCTTGTTATAAGGGAATACGTTTCTAGTATCTCTATTACCCGATTTATAGTTCGTATTACTATTATTATTATTACAATTATTATAGCCGTTAGACGAACGAAAATTTGGTTTGGGGGGAGATGGTTTTCGTGACGACGCGACTGCCCATTCTGGTTTCTGGTGATAGTAATCCGCTTGGCGAAGCCGTTCTAACGCGCCCGCGTGGCTATAAACTCTAATCAAGCATGTGAAAACGTGAGGTGGGAAATGGCGCGCGATAGCTTTTCCTCATGTTTTTATTGTGTTCTCTTCAGTTTCATCGAGTTTCATCTATTGTTTTCATCATGGCAGAAGTGTGTGAACAACATTGGCAAATTATTTGTTCATTTATGGAAGAACATCAAGATTTTGCAGTAGGAAGATTGAACTGTGCTGCATCTAGAGAGACATACAAAAAAATGTGGGAAAATTTAACATTGCAGTTGAATTCTATAGGCTTAGGGGGCCGAAACCCAGAAAAGTGGCAAAAGGTATGATGCATGAATGCATAATATATGTATTATTTAGTTTTGAAATAATTAATTATTATTATTTAGACATGGACAGATTTCAAGTACAGCTTGAAGAAAAAAGCAAGTGCTTCAAAACGGGAACAAACCGAAACCGGTGGAGGTCCACATAAAAAAATTATGCTTACTACTTTTGAGGAAAGGATGTTGCAGGTTCTGGGTAGAACATTTTATGAAGGAGTGAACAAAGCAGAATGTGGTGTGAGTTACATTAATTTAAAATATGTATTTGTGAAATTAGCTTTCTAGCATTTATTAAGAGAATTATTGTTTAAGTGATTTTAGTTTAATTTAATAAGAACACCAACACATTTAAACCAAGGCGACGAGGCCAAAGAAAATGTACAGAACAATAGAAGCATCGTAAGTTTATCAAATGAAATAATTAACAATTAGATTATTATTTGTGCTTGATTACAGGGTTCCGGACAGAATTTTGAAATTGTGCGCGATGTTGCAATCGAGGCTAGATCTAGCAAGGAAAATTCAAATGAAAATTCTCCGTTTTCATATGTGATGCAAAGTCGACACCCAAATGAAGATCATTACTATGATAAAACGCCAAACAAAAAGTAACGTAAATTTACTAATGACGAAATTTGCGAAGAAACAGTCACTATATTAAGAAACATAAGTAACATTCTGGATAGAGATTTACCAAAATTAACAGAGGCAGTAAATCGACTGACAGATGTAATGTCGCCAAAGTACTAAAATAAATATAATTTTATTAGAATGGAGACGGTATGTCTTATTATAAGGGGGGCTATTCTTAAGCATTTTACGCTTACGCTTTATATAGCTTTTGCTTAAACAGGGTTTTATTAGCTATACCCTTGTTCTTGGTAATATTTTTAATTCATTTGCGATACATGTTTCGTCTTGTTTTTTAATAATTAAGTTATCTCAGTAGTATTATAAGTTACCTTCTTTTATTATATAATGTGATTTCTAATGTGATAATGTATTATGTATTACCTGTTTCCGTAGACTATTTTGTTGTTCGTTTTATATTTGTATTAAGAATATCTTTATTTTTGTTTAATAAGAATAATATATATTTTGATGTTTAAAATATAAAATCATTTTTATTTAATGATATATGTATTATTTTTCTTAAAATCTAGACATAAACGTATATTGATTATTGTTATACAAAATACCTATTAACTAAATTGGTTCGGATTCAAATGCTATCGTTATGTAGATTACCATTCTCAATCAGATGGTCCGCCAACACAACATTACCTTAGTTCATTCTCTGGATTCTCTGGATGAATATATTCACCTATTAATGGAATTGCTTCTCTGATGCAAAAATTATGCAAGGTGGCACATGTTACTACCAAACTTGCCACAAAGTTTGGTGAATAAATAGCCACGCGTTCTTTTAAGAGGCACCTAAAGCGCATTTTAAGATGCCCAAAACACCTTTCAATCACATTTCTAGCTGCCATGTGTGCAATATTATATGCAGCTTTTGGTGAATCTATTGGAGGATTTTGAAAAGGTGTCAGAAGGTATGGCTGAAGTGGGTAGCCGCTATCAACCAGCAGTTTCTTTCACCATTTTCATGAACTTGCTGAAGATGTCATTGCAACAATGAATTTCTCTGTAGAAAGATGTAGATTGTAGATTTTCTGTGTAGCTCCGCCAAAAATAGCATTCAAATTTGTAATTACTAAGTTGTCTGTACAAACTGCCTGCACATTTAATGCGTGATACCCCTTTCTGTTGTAAAAATTGTGCTCTTTATCTTTTGGTTTGAGAATGGCAATTTGAGTGTAGTCGATCGCACCAACTACACCCGGAAAACCCCATTTATCCATGAAATTAGTCTTTATTTGTTGTCGTTGTTCTCTCGCTGTAGGAAATCAAATAAAGTGCGGCGACAAGTGCTCATCAATAGCTTGAGTGACCACTTTAATGCACCTGTGCACGCTAGTTTGGCTTAACCCAAAGTTGAAATCTTGTCCGGTGCTGCGTTGATAACAACCAGTGGCATAAAACCTTAACGCGCACAAAACGACGGTTTCAATTGGAATAGCATGTCTTCTAGAACCATGGTGCAGATGAGGTTCCAGCATGTTGATTACAAGTTCAGCACCATCTTTATTTATTCGAAATAATTTCATGAATCTTAAAGAATATATTTTATTTTAGATATAAAAAAAATAACAAATGTTACAAGTAACTAACCTTCTTTGAGGTAAATTAAAAGAATCACTTGAATCTCTTATATTATGACTCCGGCGAAATAATCTTAAATTATCGTCCCTTGTACTCATAATCCTTCTTATTATTGGAAACATAGTAACTTTTTGTATAATGATAATCACAAATTAACTAATGATAATATTATAACGTACAGTGGGGGCCAAAAAAAAAAACAAAATAAATCAAATAATTAATCAAATAATAAAAAATAAATCAAATAATAATGTACAAATAATAAATCACTTAAATGTCAAAAATTGACGTAAAACCTATTGCATTGGTTATAAAATGATTGTAAAATGTATTGCACTAGTTATAATTTCCCCTCCCCGACTATCCTTTATCGAGGTTAACCGACGATACTGCTTCAGAATCAAATCAGTCGTCATTTGGTACACGATATCGTACTAGATATCGACCCAACGACAAGTATCGTATCGTGTCACCGGAATCCCAGGGCTGATTGTATTTAGCTGAATCTATTTCCATTTGTACCGCCATTTGTTTTTCAATTCTCCAGAATTGCTCAATAAATGCGTATTTTAAATCATCGTATGTTAAGAACGTGTGTAAATTGCGTTGACACTTGCGCCCATAATAGCGCCTCGTCTTTAAGCAAGTTTCCCAACATTATTTTTAAAGTAGTGAATTATATCTCGTGATCTAAAGCAACGCTTTCGAACATAAGTAGGAACTCTACCGGATGTATGGTACCGAGACTATCAAATTTCGGCAAAAGATAAGTTGGAGTTTGCACAATCCACACAGCGATGGAGTGTGCTACTGGTGCCCTGGTTGGATAATATATGCTGGGTGCTGCATGAGTAGGATTTGCCCCGTAATTCTGACTACTTGAATTACAGCGGTTAGTCAAATTACGTTTCATACTCAATATATAAACAGAAGATGTTTCTTCCGCCACTGAGGGTGGCATAAGATTCGACATGCGCGAATAATGCTGCGTAGATCTCGGTAGGCCAGTTGATCGGAAATCCGTCATAGCAAACGGCGAAAAACTCGGACCATTCGTCGGTAAATTAAACGGGTGATTTTGCTAACCAAATTCCTGCTGGATTTTTCTTTTAGAGGCGGTCTCTTGGCTTACAAACCGTTCAACTGGTACTGCAGCAGGTCTCCAATTTGTCACAGGTGGTCGGCGGTACTGCAGCAACCCTTCGTCGAGTCCATTCGGATAATCATATGCGGGCGGCGCATCCCCAGGCGTGACTGATGCTGTTGAAGAGGTTGTGGGCCTCGGCAAAGCTGGTGGTTGCCCATTATTTGGCTGCAAAAGCAAAGGTGTTTTTCGACGAGCCTCCTCGCTTCTAGCTTTTTCTGCCACTTGCTGTCTGGTTTCCGTCCTAGGACGTAGCTTGTATCGGCTGTCCGCTGATTTCAGTGTGCCACGTTCATTATTGCAACAAACGTTTCTTGCCCCACGTTGGGCGCCAAGATGTGATAAATCCGTTGGCAAGAAAAACGCACACTTTTCCAAAACGTCTTTATTAACAGCTATAGGCTCGGTTTATTGCAATAAACAGTTGTTGTATCAGAACAAGTAATCTGTGGACACGGAAAGCGTTGTTTTAGTAAGAACAAGCAACCATGCGTCGCCTGCAAAACAAAATGGCGGTATCAAAAGACAATGCCATTTACACATTATTTGTATTAATAACTAAGAAGCTTCTCTGTGGACCAGGTCCGCAAACCATAAAAACTCCAACGGATCACTTGAAGAGATGACAATTGCTTAATTGCAAGTATAATGTTCAACACTACTGTGGTTGCAGAACGAAGACCCGTATGCGTACGGCAACGGTTGGTGTCAAGAGATCCGCGACAAAATACCCGAATTCTGATACGCCGGGCAGCAATGCGCGAGTAATATGCGTGATATGTCTAATGTAACATTGGTGGTCTACGGTAGGTATTGGTTTCACCACAAAGTTTATTAAATAATAAAAAAACTAGTGAGTCAGAGAGCTAGTTAGGTTGCTTGCTATCAGGCTGGTCAAGGCTGAATACCGCGTACCGTGTCTCAATCCTGGTCGGTGCCTGCGGATGCAGAGTGGTAGAAGATTGAAGAGCGGGTGGTCGAGTCACTGTTAGAGATACAAATTTAAAATAGGGTTAGTGATATCGGTTATGGTTTTTCCGTTTTATTTCCGTTGAAAATGATTTCTATCATAGCCTGATGATAAGTTTATAAAACTTGAAACAATTTTGTTCAATATATTTTAGTTAACTATATTGAAAATTTACTGAATGTAGAAAGGTCTCTTTATTATAAGATTTACTCCACTTCAAGAAAAATGGACCTACGTCGCTCTATTAAAAGAAACCAAGTTTACATTGTACAGTTTTTGCTTAAATAACCTAATTTTGTAACTAATGGAACATACATAAGAATCTTCGTTTTGGAGTAATTTCCAAACTAGTGAAGAGCACTACCTTAAGCACTTAAGTATCCTGCATACTACTCCACTTCAAGAAATCGACCAATTTTACTTTAGAAAGTGAGTGTTTTCGATTCAATCTTTTATCACTATGTGCAAATATGCAACACATCTAATTATTTATAAATTCAAAAATAGTATTACTACAATAAACAATTGTAGTAACTACAATGTAAGTAACAGCTACAATAAGAATTGTAGTTTCAGCTTAGCTTCTGAAATAAAATCAAAATTAAATTAGATAATATTGCTTTAAAAGTAATTGAAAATGTAAATAAAACAAGCAAAAATACCCTTTTTGCACATTGTTAAACTTACTTTCACTAGAATTGTAATGTTCAATATTGCACATGAAATTGATTGTACAGTAGCAAAATGTTTAAAAATGAGCCATTCATCTAGTTAAATTAATTTCAGTTTAATATTACTATTACGAGAAACTTCCATATTAATACATACAACATAAATTAATCCCAGGTTTAAATGAAACCAATTACACGCTGAAAAAGCTACTCTCAATTTTAGTAGTCTGTGTAGAAATGATTTTAGCTGTA
Source organism: Cryptophagus acutangulus (assembly GCA_963556235.1). Lineage (NCBI taxonomy): Eukaryota > Metazoa > Arthropoda > Insecta > Coleoptera > Cryptophagidae > Cryptophagus > Cryptophagus acutangulus. The sequence continues at coordinate 779,564 of OY744569.1, forward strand.
AGAAAATATTTTTTGTTATTTATTTATAATGTTTTGTCAAAAATGTTTATGAAATATTTATTTCAGAAAAAGTGGTTTTGGTGCTATATTTTAAGGGTCCGAAATTGAAATAAAATATTAGATTTGTAAATTAAACGAGTTATTTACACAAATTACATATTATTACTTATGCCCTTCTTGTGTCAAGTTTTTCAATTAGTTTCGTTTTTAATCAACCAATCGATTATTTTCAAATTACTTTTCTTGCATTTTATGCAATAAAATAATTATTTACGAAACAAGGTCGGGAAGTGCTCCTTTTCAAGACAAGCAGACGAGTTTCAGGCCGACGCCAAAAGCTGAGGTCTGAAAGTCTGCGAGGCCCGCAAGAAGTTCTTCCGAACGCCTTACGTACAATGATTTTTGTGTCGACTTCTGTTTAGAATCAATATCTATAAATAATTGCAAAATAATAAATGGACAATGCAAAATTATTACGGACTTTTTGCACGTTCGCGTAATTTTACATGTTTACTGATTTTATAATAATCATAGTAAGTTACTTTTTTGCACGATCGTGTAATTTGACATGCTTACTGATTTTATAATAATCATAGTAGGTTACTTTTACAAAATACCGTTCGGTAAGTTTGCTTACCGCACGGGATGCGGTAAGTAAACGCAATTCAATTTTTTGTTTTTTTTTAATCGATTTAATTAATTGCGTTCTTTAGATTTTTCAGGAATAATTGCCGAACATCCTATGTTCCACGCACTTTCAACATCCGAATCATCACTGTCTCCTATTTCTGATCAGTTAATTAAGAAACTAATTGGAAATTATTAATTCACTTATTAAATGACAGTAGTAACCAAACCATATGCTACTTGATAAAAATTAATTTATTACATTTGTAATTTATTAATCAAATAGTAATTTTTGCACGATCGTGTAATTTGATATGCTTACTGATTTTATAATAATCATAGTAGGTTACTTTTACAAAATACTGTGCGGTAAGTTTGCTTACCGCACGGGATGCGGTAAGTAAACGCAATTCAATTTTTTGTTTTTTTTTTAATCGATTCAATTAATTGCGTTCTTTAGATTTTTCAGGAATAATTGCCGAACATCCTATGTTCCACGCACTTTCAACATCCGAATCATCACTGTCTCCTATTTCTGATCAGTTAATTAAGAAACTAATTGGAAATTATTAATTCACTTATTAAATGACAGTAGTAACCAAACCATATGCTACTTGATAAAAATTAATTTATTACATTTGTAATTTATTAATCAAATAGTAATTATCTTATGTCCTCGATCCTGCAAAAAACTTAATAAGCATTGCGGTCAGTAAGTGCCCTACCGGTATCGGGCGTATTGGAGATCTCGACTACGTCTCGATCTCCAAACACACTCTCTACCGGTAGTATGCACTTACTGACCTTAATACTTAAATAACTATTACAAAATACCGTGCGGTAAGTTTACTTTCCGCACGGGATGCGGTAAGTAAACGTGAATAAATTTTTTGTTTTTGGATTTTCTTTAATCGATTCAATTAATTGCATTCTTCAGATTTTTCAGGAATAATTGCCAAAAATCCTATGTTCCACGCACTATGTTCCACGCAATATCAGAATCATCACTGTCTCCCATTTCTAATGACTTAATTATGAAACTAATTGGAAATTATTAATTAACTTATTAAATGACAGCAAGATACAACCCTGTTATATTGAATTTTGTATTCTATCTAATAGCCTTTTTGATTTAGTGCACTGGTGCACAACCAGTGTATCTTTGTCCTGTGTTTTCAAACAAGTTAAACAAAGACACAGATTCACCAGTTGTGCACCAGGGCACTCAATCAAAAACGCTATATGTAGTAACCAAACCATATGCTACTTGATAAAAATTTATTTATTACATTTGTAATTTATTAATCAAATAGTAATTTTCTTATGTCCTCGATCGTGCAAAAAACGTAATAAGCATTGCGGTCAGTAAGTGCTTCACCGGTATCGGGCGTATTGGAGATCTCTTCTGGTAATACGCTCTTACTGACCTTAATACTTGTTATAATAATTTATAACTATTCTATACTTTAATAATAAATAAGAATTAATTAGAATTTTTTTTTTTCAAATTACCTTAACTACGATAAAACTTATGTATGTTGTACAAATATGTAAAAAATCTTTTTAAAATTTAGCGTCGAAATATTGATATTGTGATTGTCATATCAATTTCGAAATGACAGTGATTTTCGCTATGAGTGCGAAAATGTGATATTATTCTTGCACTCAATGCCATAATAACACACATACTTGTTTATTTAAATTAATAATTATGCTAAAATTACTTTTTCACAACTATTTCTTACGTTTTTGGCCGTACACCATTGTTCAAACCGTTTAAATGCAGGCCCATACAATGTTCGCGACTTTTCTGGTAGCAAATTTTTTGGTAGCAAATGACAATACTGGTAGCAGCTATTGCAACTTTTTATATATCCGAAGGTATATCGTCTGAATCGCTCATTGCTGCTTTTGATATACTTTTAATGCGCTGTATTAGTCTGACGGTTTTTTGAATGGAGTAAATCTAACTTCTGGGTCACACAAACAACTATATCGAAAATAGACTTACATCGAATGCGTCGATGAACCAAAAATCAAAATAAAAACGTTGAATAAAAACATTAAGCAAACAATCATTATCAATTGGTTTACCTACCTTATACCAATTTAGCAGGTAAACATCTTTAAACTGAACATAAACTTTTTTAAAACATTAATATGAATTTTTGATGTACAGTCGCGGCCAGAAAATTCTGCACGATTTTTAATCAAGTGGGTAGGTTTTTGAAAAAATTTCCTATAGTGAATCACACTTTAATAAACATTCAGAAATTCAGTGGCGTACAATTTATTTTCAAATTATAAAAACATAAAATAAATAAAAAGTTAACAATTTTATTTTAAAGTTTATCATTAATGAAAATTATTAGGTTATTTAATTTAATTAGATATAAAAATAACAAAATTGAATCACAGTCGAAGACAACAAATAAAATATTTTTTTTTAAATAGAAAATTGTGCTTTTTCCGCACTGAATTTCGTCAGCTACTCGTTGCAACGACCATCCTTCATCTAATTTTGCTATTGCAAAACATTTTTCAGGTTCGGTTAACGTATGATACGGCATATGAAACTTGGTAAAAGTAAGAATAAAACTGACAAATCTGCTAGTTTTTAAATTAAACTGACATATCAGAAATAGAAAAATAGGCGGCTGTGGTTTAAAAACCACAATTACAAACGAAAAACACACCGTGCGGAATTTTCTGGCCGTGAATGTACGTTGATACTATTGACACTTCCTCTTGACAGTTGTTTGTTTGACTCAAGAGTCAGTTATACCCCAACAAAAATGTCGTGGCTACGTCATCACTGACTGACTTTTCAGTATTTACTTGACAACAAAATTTATTTGTGTCAACTAGCTTACTAAGAATAATATTAAAATTCATACATTAAAATAAAATATAGCAAATGAAACATTTCATATATCAAATCAAAAAATAAATTTCCTCCAACGCCAATGAAGATGGCAAAGTTCCCATAACGCTTGCTGCATTACCACGTTGTATTGCTAGACTTAGCCTTTCTGTTAAAAATTTTTTAGATCGCACCTCACCAGTCACATCTACTATTTTTTTACCAAGACAATGAATAAATTTTTCAGCCTGATCGCACCATGGGCCTAAAGTTTCAACTGCAAAAAGAAGAAATTCATATCCAGCATCAATAATTTCAATTGCACCCCAGACGTAAACCAACACAAATGCGGAAAACATTATCATTCATCAAAGTTCCCAAATTTTTGCAAGGCAATGTATTTAACCATGCACCAGAAAATTTAGCTTGTGAAGCAAGAAATCGAGCTTTTTCTAAATTTGTATCAAATTTCAAAATTTCACATATTCTATTAGTGTTAATAATATTCCAATTTTTTTGAATTGATGGCTGGTTTGGAATATTGTCAGAATTTAAAATTTTCCAAATTTCTAATTCATTATTGTATCCACTAATCCAGGTCAAGCCATCCTCCTCAAAGTGTGACATAAAAGAGTTAGCTAGTCCTGAAGAAGCATTCACAGATGAAAGAAAAGCAGATAGGTGGACGTCATTGACTTTTCTGATTCCAAGTCCTCCGTTTTGAATTGGTAACGATGCTATCAAAATTTGTTTTTGATCTAGACAAACATTTAATATTTTCTCCAAAACTTCAAAAATTTGTTGGTCAATCTGATTTATAATGTTTTCAAAATCAGTTAGCGGGATAGTTCTTAACAAGTAAGATAACTTCGGTATCGCTAAACAATGTCTTAGTAGATAATAAGCCATATGTGAACTAAGGTGTTCTAAACGTTCACACATTCGTCTAAGTTCGACTATTTTTTTATCAAAAACTAATTCAGTAGCTTCTTTCACTAAAGGAGCTCCCAATAATACTAAATCTTCAGAAACTATTCGAATTCCAGGACAAAGATTTTCAAATAATTTATATGTGTTTTGGTTGTAAGAGCAGAAAAAAATTTCGCATTTTTGATGATTAATTTCAAGTCCTAAATGTTGACATTGTTCTCATAGTAATTTAAAAATTTTTAAAACTGATTCAGGGTTTCCACCAATTGTTCCATCGTCTAGATACCAAGCATTAAGTTCCGAATTAAATTGTGATATTATTGGTTGAATAGCGAGACAAAAAAGCAATGGCCCCGCAGGATCCCCTTGTTGTGCTCCGACTTGTGATAAAATTGTTTCTCTTCCAAAAGATAAGTAAGATGCATTTCTATAACATTGTGACAAAAATGGTAAAATTTGCGGAGCCTTTCTTTTAATTTCGCTTAGCATAATATCGCGTTCTATTGAATTAAATGCATTCTTAAAATCAATTTTCAGAATAACTTTATTAGAGCATTTGTTCTTTTCGATAAAACTACGAAAAGTATGTACCACTGCCTCACAACCGTTTTTTGTTCCAAAACCAACTTGAACTGGTCGAAGATAATTACCCATTTCTTCTCGTACTGTTTTGCATGCCAGTTTAGCTGTTAATCTACGATAGACGGTACCAACAGCAATAGGGCGGATCCCACCATCTTTTTTGTTTAAGGCGCATAGAGATGCTCCATAAAGAATACATGTGATTTTTGAATTTACTTTGCCTGATAGCATAAGGTTCACAAGTCTATTACAAGAATTTAAGAGTTTACTACCAGCTTCTCCAAGATTCAAAGATATTAAGTCTTTGAGATGTTGTGGACGTAAACTATCAATTCCTCCTGCAGAATCATTACGAAAACTCAAAATGGCTGCCCGTACATCTTCTTCATTAATATAAATGGGTACAATATCTTGTAGTTCTTCTGAAAATTTTAAGATTCTAGATGGGACTGGATGTTTTAGCTTTAGTTTAGATAAAGTTTCTTGATTTTGAAGAGCCAATGTATCATCTGAAGATAAAATTGTAATCGCGCCCCGAATATCTCCATCTGAAATTTTCGATTCTACTCTTTTTTGAAGAGAAATTGGTTTCTTTGTTCTGGATGTCACCGTTAACTCTGTAGCCTCTATTAGTTGATCTACGCAATTTTTCTTAATTAAAGTGGTCAAGCTTTCTTTAGAATTTTTCTTTGGTAATTTCAAAGCTGAGTAAGGACATTTAAGTAGACATTCCCAAGAATTAAAATCATTTAAGGAGATGCAACGATCAATAAGGTAAGTTAAACGTTTGGCCACTGTACTACGTGCACCTTTGGGAATTCTCTTAATAATAATTGTAGACGATTTAAGTCTATTCAATTCTTCCGCTAAATTATTCACAACATTGTTTTCGTCATTTTCAATCATTCCAGCTAAATATTCATCTTTGTGCCGACAAGACATGTGCCGTTTTATTCCACGTCGATTAAAAGGTAAATTACAAAACTGACAAACTATTTTCTCAGTTGCAATATCCATTACTAATTGTCAAACAAACAGAAACTTCTTTCAATTTTGTTCAATTTTTGTTAAATTGATGTCAATTTTTAAATAATTTAGTATAAAATCTTTTTAGTACAAAATGCAGCCAAACCTAATGAAATACAAAATAAATATTATAAGTATAAATTATTGTTTTCATTTCTTGAGCCTATTATTTTTCTCATTATTTGTGCAAAGTTATAAAAAAAATTTGATATCTCAAAATCTGTACGTGTGAGACAGATACAACCAACATAATGTTAAAAAAGTACATTTTATGCTTTCCAATGATGTAATAAAAAACAGGGTGTTGTATTTAAAAAAATCAAAAAAATTGAATTGAAGTTCGAGATGTTTGAACGATTTTTTTAAACACCCTGTATAATTAAATCAAATTATAAAAATTGTTTTAGATAAAGCAAGCCAAGAATAAGTTTTACTTGAAGTTTTTACAAAAAATAAAAAAACAATGGGGGAATTACAACATTTTTAAAACAGTATGTTTTTGACCAAAATTTTCTTAAAAAATGCATAACTTGGCAACATTGTAATCGATTCTTTTATAAATCTGGAATTATGTACAGAACCTGCAAAGGTTTTATTTTCTGTAAAAAATACATAGTGTTTCATTTGAAAAAATAAAAAAAAATGTGTTAATCTTTTTTGGGACACCCTGTATACTTATAAATAATTTTGAGTTGTAGCAGAGATGACACATAAAAAGTTTCATTAAGAAACAGTAAGTCTAACGGTTTAGCGACTATTGACCGAGGCGCGCATAATGGACTACCCTGTATACCTGAATATTTAACAATATATACCTGATTTTTTTAATAAAGGAACCTTATCCTTAACTTTGATTAATGATGATTTAAGAGAACAATTAGTTTTGAAAGAAATATTAATATCGAAAGATCTAAAAATGTCAGCTATAGAAAGAGAATATTTAACAAAATATGAGATAGAGAAGTAAGGATTAAATGTAAGAGAGTTATTTGTGTATAATTGTGTATTAATAAAAAAATTTCAAAGTGTTTATTAAATATTTTATTAATTGTATTTATTGGGAAATTATTATTGAAAGCTATTTGTTTAATTATATTTAATTCAGTTTTAAAATCATTGTCGGAAAGTGGTATTTTAAAAAGTCTGTTAAAAAAAGAATGGAAAGCAGCAAATTTATGAGAATGTCAATGTGGGCAATCAAATGGAATAACATTGTCTGTGGTGGTTGGTTTTGTATATTGTTGTCCACCCTTAAAATAATGGGTTCTTTGTTTATCAATTTTGCTTAGATCAGTAGTTCTTAAAAACATATAAAACCAATGACACCTGTATTATCTAGTTTAGTTTTATTTTACTAATCAACTAAGTCTCATCGTTCTTATAATAAACATATTATATTACAAGAAACGACGTTATACTTTATAATAATTCAAGTCAATTTATTATCCAACTCCACTAACCATACTCTATAAGTTCGCGGCTACTGTTATTGGTAATTTAATTCTCAAAGTGTTTTACGGAGTTTTGTCTGACAAAACTGCCCTGGTGTCAGAAGATTCAAAATCCTGAGTATTCATAATGATAATCAAAGAAATATCTCACCAGATGGAAATCGGGTGAACGAATTACCTTTAGCTGTACTATTCAAATTTATTAAACCATTCAATGGTGATCGTACAGAAATAAATACATTTATACAAAATGTAAACAGTGCATTTTCACTTGCTGCTGTTAATCAGCAAAAAGGTTTATTATTATATGTTGTGTCACAATTATCAACAAATGTTATTAACGAATTGGAAATAACTGACGTCTGTTCATGGACAGATTTAAAAAATAAACTCAAATTATTCTATAGCCAAACCAAACATTTACACTGCTCAAAAATGAAAGTGTCACCCCCTAAAATTTGGACTGTTTTTGAAACGTAATAACTTTGGAAACCCACAACGGATTTTAATTTGGTTTTCGAAGTTCGATTGCGCCATTCTTTATTTACAGGTCATCTTGGTATGAAACTTTAAATGTCTTAAACATTCTTTTTACATGATGGTATACAAAGCAGTGTAAAATTGGTCTGAGTTCAACCATCTCCTGTTGTCGTAATAATTTTTACTTCTCTCGTAGAGGAAGTATTGTATTCATGAAAAAAAAAAATTTCTCCAAATTTCACTTTTTTCTACATTATAGAATGCGTAGATTACGAAAATCATATTCACTAATTTCCGTCTGTCGGTCTGTCGGTCGGTCTGTGCAATTCTTCAAAACACCATATTTCGGAATCTACTGATCCGATTAAAGCAAAATTTGCGTCCTTTTTTTCTACTTGCCCATTGATTAGGTCAAAGAAAAAAAAGTTAGAAAATTCTCAAGGACCTGCGCGTTATAGGCCAAAAACCTGCTAAAAATTGCAAAATCGGTAGATCCACTTAATCTTCTAAAGTTGCTGACCGATTTTGACCAAATATTAAACATATGTTTTGTGTATACCCCAAGTGGTGAATGCTTTCAAAAAATCTAGAGTTTATTATAGGGTTGATTTTTTATTAAGGGTTGAATGGTCAAAAAGTTGTAAAAATGAATAAGTTGTAACGTGAATACCTGCCAGGAGGAATATTTAATTTAGACCAAATTTGGTATACATATTAGGGATGCATTGAAGAAAATGCTGGTAAAAATTTCATCCCACAAAAATGAGCCCCTACGACCCATTTGCCATTTAAGTTAATTGTTCAAAAATTGACGGTGTTGTGATTCTTATATGGCAGCACTACCCACACTCTTCCATCAGTTATTTTAGTAATATTTACATAAAAAGTGAGTAAAAATAATTTTCGACCCTTACCACACACCCCCACCCCTCCAATATAGAGTTTAAGTCATATGGTTCGGATTTTCTTCATATTCGATTTCTACTATACATTTTAAACATATTTACGAATAATATAATTTAAAATAGTATGCAACCCTTATTTTGCAATTTCAACCCTTAACATACCATGTACAGTCAAAATGCTCGGATTTCTTTCAAATTCGGATCCTAGTAGTAATTTAACTTACTTGACTTACCATTATTTAGTTAATTAAATTAAAATTAGGGTAGGACCTACATATTACAATTGTAACCCCTAATGCACCCCTTACAGTTTGATTTGTCAGATTTCTTTTAAATTTGTTTTCTAATAATAAATTGAAATATAATTTAAACTAGTTTAATCAAAAATGTCCTAGAATCCTCAATTCATGTTTTTAACCCTTAACACACCCCTTACACTGATAGTGCTAGGATTTACTCCAAACATTGATTTATATTGGTAATTTTAAATCTAGCTTCAAATAGTTTCATTAAATTAGAGTACCTACAACAAAATTTTTCACTTTTTAATCTTTTCATACACACGTTTAAACTTTATCGCTTAAATTTGTTTAAAATTTGGTTCGTAGTTAAAATTTAAAGAGCATTTTTAAATAACCCGATAAATTTTTTTCACTAAAAAATGCCTCAAAATTCTAAAAATTTGAATAGCAAATTTTAATATAGCAACGAGAGAAGTACTGTGGAATCTCATTTCCAGCGAATTTTTTATGAATTTTAATGAAAAAATCTAAAAATTTGATGTCTTATCTCGAGACGGTTCTGAGATTTTTTTAATTAAAAGCGTAACGACGAAGAGATAATTATTTTTAACACCAAATGCATTTTTACCGTAAGAGTGATCACAGCTTTGTTAATTTTAAAGATAAGTGCATGCAATTGGCCACAATTATTCTTTTTGACAATTTCAGATGGAATTCGCTTGAATTTATAGGTAAAGAGTCAACAATATTTTTTTTCAATTTTTTTGGAAATTTTAACAATAAAATGATATAAATTTTTTTTGCTTAATACATTGTTTTTATTGTTTTTAATAAAAAAATCTAAAAGTTTGATGTCTTATCTCAAAACAATTTTGAGATTTTTTTAATTAAACATCTAGCAATGAAGAGGTGAATATTTTTAACATCAAAAGCATTTTTACCCTAAGAGTGGTCAAAGCCCTGTTAATTTTAAAGATAAGTATATGAAATTGAACACGATCACTCTTTGAATGGTTCTTGACAATTTGATGTGCAACTTGCTTAAATTTATAGCTAAAAGATCAACAATAAAATTAAAAAAAAATGTTATAAAACACAACAATTAAAATATTAATTATTTTAATTGTTGTGTTTTTTTTTATTAGTGGCACTTAATAAAAGATTTTAAACCCGGTAGGCAAGTGGTTTAATTGTGGTTTGTGTCAAATGTTGAATGTTGAAAATAAAAGTTAAAAAATAAATGTTGTTATATTGTTATATTGTTAAATAAAGATTGTTATATTGTTAAAATGTTTATTTTTTAATTGTTGTGTTTTATAACATTTTTTTTTTAATTTTATTGTTGATCTTTTAGCTATAAATTGAAGCGAGTTGCACATCAAATTGTCAAGAACCATTCAAAGAGTGATCGTGTTCAATTTTATATACTTATCTTTAAAATTAACAGGGCTTTGACCACTCTTAGGGTAAAAATGCATTTGATGTTAAAAATATTCACCTCTTCATTGTTAGATGTTTAATTAAAAAAAATTCAAAATTGTTTTGAGATAAGACATCAAAATTTTAGATTTTTTTATTAAAAATAATAAAAACAATGTATTAAGCAAAAAAATTGAAATTTTATATCATTTTATTGTTGAAATTTTCAAAAAAATAGAAAAAAAAAATATTGTCGACTCTTTACCTATAAATTCAAGCGAATTTCATCTGAAATTGTCAAGAATCATTCAAAGAATAATTGTGGTCAATTGCATGCACTTATCTTTAAAATTAACAAAGCTGTGACGACTCTTAAAGTAAAAATGCATTTGGTGTTAAAAATAATTACCTCTTCGTCGTTTTTAATTAAAAAAATCTCAAAACCGTCTCGAGATAAGACATCAAATTTTTAGATTTTTTCATTAAAATTCATAAAAAAAAAATTATTACGCCAACAGCAGATGGTTGAACTCAGACCAATTTTACACTGCTTTATATACCATCATGTAAAAAAAATGTATAAGACTTTTCAAATTTCATACCAAGATGACCTGTAAATAAAGAATGACCTAATTCAACTTCGAAAACCGAATTAAAATCCGTTGTGGGTTTCCAAAGTTATTACGTTTCAAAAACAGTCTAAATTTTAGGGGGTGAAACTTTCATTTATGAGCAGTGTAGTTCAGGCACATGAAGAATTAGAAACTATCAAACAATACCATAATGAAACAGTCACGGACTTTTTCAAACGATTGGAAAAAGCAAAAAATAATTGTATTCAAGCCGAAATCAGTAGTAATGAAACATTTGATAAATTGCCTGGTTTAAGAACAGCAATTCAAAGAACAGCCTTACGTAGATTCATTATTCATTGCAAGCCAGAAATTTCTCAAATGTTGCGGGCTAGAGATATTAAGACCTTAAATGAAGCTTATGCACTAGCAATTCAAGAAGAAAGGATTCAAAATTATACACATTCAAGAAATGTTAGCTCAAATCAAGGTTCAAGTCAATTCTGTTCTTTTTGCAAAAAAACCAATCATACATTTCAAAATTGCAGGAAACGTTCTAATATTCCAAAACCTCAAAACTATCGTTCAAATATATCTTCGAATGTATCGAGATCAAATTATCAAGGCGATAACAGACCGTCTACGTCAGATTACTCTAATCTTATGTCGAGAAATTCTAACAACCCCAATTTGCCATCCACTTCAAATTATAATAAATTTTGCAATTATTGTAAATATCGTGGACACACCATAGATGAGTGTAGGAAAAGGCAATACCAACATCAACAAAATCAAAATCATCAAAATACACGAGTCAATCATTTAAACTCATTGGAGTCGACCGTGTTCAATGCCCCACAGGCCCACGATCAAATTCAGGAGGCATTTTCCAATACACAGTAAGTTCAAATTGTTCGAATAGTGTACTATGTTCCGATTTTAAAATTTTAACATTCAATATTGATAATTCAAAAGATAAGAAAATTACATTTTTAATTGACACTGGAGCTACGGTTTCTTTGGTAAAACATGATGTGCTAGTTCCTTCTATAACTTATCTATATAAAACCGACATTATTTAAATAAATTGAATAAATGCAAATTCATTAATTAGTTCTGTAGGTTCAACAATACTAAAATTAAAAAATGAAAATTTGAATTTAGAACTTAAATTTCATGTAATTAATTCAGCAAAAATTCATTCTACGTACGATGGGATTTTGGGAAATGATTTTCTAAAATCACACAACGGCTTTAATTCATTATTCCAACGAAATAATCCATATTAATAACATACCAATACAATTTAATAGTATGATACCAAATCAAATTAAAATTCCCGGTAGAACTGAATTAATAGCTGAAATCCACATAAAAAGTTCTTTGGACAAAGGGTTAATTTCTGAAGTCGAAATACAAAAAAATGTATTCATTCCTGAAGCATTAGTAAACAATATTAATCAAAAGACATTATTACCAATATTGAATTTAAATGATCACGAAGTAATTATCAATCAACCATCTTTTGAAATAGAAGATGTGTCTCTTCCAAAAGAAATTAATTATTTCAATAATGGCATAAATAATGATTATTTAACCAGTCGAAAAATCAAAGTTGTCGAAAGTATTCGTACTCAACACTTAAATTCAAATGCAACTAATTTATTGATTGAAATCTGTAAAGACTTTTCAACACTATTTCATTTATCAGGAGATTGTTTAACTACGACAAATACTATGGAACACACTATTCATACAAAAATTGATGCTCCAATATCTTTCAAAATATATAGATATCCCAATATACACGAAACTGAAGTTAATACACAAATAAGTAAAATGCTGGACGAAGATATTATCAGACCTTCATTTTCACCATGGTCAAGCCCAATTTGGGTCGTTCCCAAAAAATTAGATGCATCGGGACAAAAGAAATGGCGGTTAGTCATAGACTATAGGAAACTCAATGAAATAACAGTAGGAGATTCATATCTAATACCAAACATTGAAAATATTCTGGATCAATTATTGAAAATATTCTGGCTTTCACCAGAATAAAATGTCAGAAAATGACAAATTAAAAACAGCATTCACAACTCCTATGGGCCATTACAAGTTCACTCGAATGCCATTCGGTTTAAAAACTAGCCCTTCCACATTTGTTCGTTTAATGAATGTGGTACTATCAGGATTCTTAGGTGATAAATGTTTTTGTTATTTAGATGATATTGTTGTTTATGGCAAATCACTAGAGGATCATAATGATAAATTAAAAGCAGTATTTAGTAGACTGTTAAAACATAATTTGAAACTCCAACCTGATAAGTGGGAGTTCCTTCATAAAGAAATAAAATATCTCGGATACATAATTTCAAGTAAAGGGGTAAAACCAGATCCAGAGAAAATAAAAGCGATTACTCAAATATCAACTCCCAAAAATCCAAAAGATATTAAATCGTTTTTAGGTTTGGTAGGGTATTATAGAAAATGTATAAAAGACTTTTCTCAATTTTCAAAACCACTTACAATATTGCTAAAAAAGGAAAATAAAAACTTTGTATGGAATAACAAATGCGAAGATTCATTTCAGAAACTAAAAACCATTTTAACAACAAAACCTTTGTTACAGTATCCTGACTTTGCTAAGCATTTTATTTTAACAACAGACGAATTAAATGATGCAATCGGTGCAGTCTTATCTCAGGGAGAGATAGGACATGATCTTCCTATATCATATTATTCAAGAACCTTGAATAAAGCAGAAAACAATTATTCCACTACGGAAAAAGAGTTACTAGCAATAGTAAATGCTTGTAAACATTTTAGACCTTATCTTTTTGGACAGAAATTTCAGATAGTAACTGATCATAAGCCTTTAATTTGGTTAATAAATTGCAAAGATCCATCAAGTCGTTTAGTTCGATGGAGGCTTAAATTAATGGATTTCGAGTATAAAATCAAATATAAAAAAGGAACGATGAATACAAATGCTGATGCATTGAGTAGAATACCTCAGTCAGTAAACCAAATAGAAGAAGAATTCTCTTTTGAAAAATTCAAGGCTTTTCATCAACAAGAAATATTTGCGGAACCAGAAAGACTAAAACTCCCAATTACCAAAATTAAAAATTTTGCTATACCACTTTCTTGTGATTATTCAAATTCCTATAATTATTTTGATTATTTAAAAGAAAATATCAAAGTTTAGCAATTTATCCTAAGATACATGAAATTAACGTAAAAAGGTTACCACAACAATCCCTGTATCTTTTATTTATCAAAGAGTTTTCAAATGAATCAGCTATTTATAAAGACTTATATCAGGCTCTTTATAATCTAAAATTAGTACTGGAACATAATCAGGTAAACACTTTTATTATACCGGATATCTCAGAAGATAATCTAAATATTAGCCAAGATACCTACTTCAGTCTTTTGTACAATCTTTTTCGAAAATTCAATTACAAAATATTAAAATCCCAAAGAATTACTATAAATGATCCAGAACTAATAAAAGAAATTTTATTTGAAAATCATGACTCTGTTACTGCTGGACATAGAGGGTTCGAAAGAACCTATGACAAAATCAAAGAAGATTATTATTGGGAAAATATAAAAAGTGACATTAGAAATTATATCAAACAATGTAAAGTTTGTCAAAAATCAAAAACAGATTTTCGTTGCAATAAAAGCCCAATGCAAATCACAACCACAGCTTCTAAATTTTGTGAACAGATAGCAATGGACATAGTAGGACCTTTACCTGAAACTATGTATGGAAATCGTTTTGTACTAACTTTGCAAGATGATCTAACAAAATTTGTGCAAGCATTTGCAATCCCAAATCACGAAGCAAAAACAGTCGTTATCGAATTTTTAAAATTTTGCACATACTTTGGTTTTCTTACAAACATTTTATCAGATCAAGGATCTGAATTTACATCTAAATTATTTGAAGAAATCAATAAATTAATAGCAATAAAACATAAGTTAACAACTCCTTATCACCCACAAACAAATGGTTCATTAGAACGAACACTTTAACTATAAAAGATTATTTTAAATGCTATGTAAATAAAGACGCTAATAATTGGGATGATTATCTAAACTTTGCTACTTATAGTTATAATACGGGAATTCACAAATCCACACAGAGAACTCCTTATGAGCTAGTTTTTGGTCAAAACCCAAGAATACCAAATTTTTTGAATAAGCCAACATACAAACCTAATTACTCAGAAATTACAAACCTAATTACAAATTACAAACCCTATTACTCAGTTGCAAGAGAAAATCAAATTAGTTCGAAAAGCAAATCAAAACAATACTACGATAAAAGCCACAACCGTACTTATGAATTTTGCGAAGAAAACCGAGTATTACTATTAGATGTAGAGTCTAAACGGAAGAACAAAAAACTTGCTCCTAATTATAAAGGACCATTTAAAATAATTTAGATACATGATAATCAAAATGCAACTTTGCAAATAGGTCCAAATAAATTAAAAATCACTTTAATTTATTAAAACCTTATATTATTTCAGAATCTGAACTGGAACAGAGCAATGAAATTGAAGAAGATAATAAGTACTAAGGCTGAATTGAAAAAATCTATTTTAAACTTTTAACTTATTATTGTAATTGTCATTATGTGTTGCCCTATTATGTGTAGTTATTGTCAGATTACTCTGTTTTGTTATAATCATATTTTTACTGATCTGAATGTCTCACCTCACCCTACAACTGGAGTTCAATCTCTGTTGGGTGTTGTAATTACTAAATAAATAAATAAATAATATCTCTTTTCCTTCTGTCCCTACTCCTAGTACGAGTCGAACTGAAGTTTAATGTTGAAACTATTAAAAATCATTCTGGATTATTTTATCATAATTTGGGGAATACTGTAATATCAAATCAGAAATTTACGCTTTTATCATATTATAACTCAACACAAATTAATTCACAAGTTGAAATGATTTATCGATTTTATCTTAGGTCAGTAGATGTTTGTGGTTTAGCTATATCTGAACATTATACATTCGATTGTAAGGACCAATTACGTTACATAAAAAATAAATTATCATCAATTGATAAATCTTATCGTATTATCGCGCATCAATTCAAAATTAGGCGTCACCCTAAAGTCAAACGGGGTTTAATTAGGGAATTGGAGATGGTTTAAAATAGTTATTCGGAGTACCAGATTCAGATGACGCACAATTTTATACTGATTCAATTAATTCATTAATGGAAAATCAAAAACATACAGAAGTACTGATGCAACAACAAGTGTCTATTATCTCTGAAACTATTACTAATTTCAATAATTCACTAGTCAGAATTAATGAAAATATAGCCACTCTGAATTCAAACTTGGAAAACTTTAACAAATTGGGTAAAAAGATAAAGGTTCTTAGTCAAAAAGTAGATCTGGAATTAGTTTTATCAAATCATATAATACTATTAATTGAAATGACAGATGAAATGTCCAATCTTTTGGAAAACTACGTGAGTGATATTTCATTAATTCAACATGAAATAATTAGCTATAGGATTTTACCACCTAAACAATTATTTAGTGAGTTAAAAAAAGTTGCTACCAAATATTCCTTGCCTTTACCAGTAACTACTGAAAATGCATATAATAACTATAAAATTATAACTTTGCAATCGTTCATCAAAAATGGCTTATTAGTCATCGCATTCAGTGTACCGATTAAAAATATTTATGATTATAATTTATATAAAATATTCCCGTTGCCTTCTCCCCATAAAAATGATATAAGTCTATTTTCTTACATTGAACCTGCAAAACCCTATATCTTAATTTCCTCTACGAGAACGTATTATTTCATGCTGGAGAGCTTGGTAAAATGCAATGAGATACTTCCACAACAATGGTTATGCGAAGATGTTCCGATCACAAAGAAGATTGGTTCTGAAGAATGTGAGATAGAGATTTTGATGAAGAAGTCTACACCAAAATCTTGCAAAACCCGAAATTTAATAGCAGAAATGGAAGTTTGACATCCATTAATTGACAATAAATGGTTGTTTATTCTAAGTCAACCGACGAAGTTATTTGTTTTGTGCAGCAAAAACAACCATGAAGAAATCGAGGAAACTTTGATTGAAAGAGTTGGATTGTTAGAATTAGCTCCTAATTGTAAAGATTATACTACAAATGTTATGCTTGAAACGCGAATGTTGTTTATGTCAAATCTTTCTAATGAAATTTCCCTTACGAACATTGTAGAAGACGATTGTTGTATAAATTTAAAGAAAAATTTAACAATTGACAATATTCATTAATTTGAACCATTAAAGTTAACAAATTTGGATCTCAAAGAGTTAAAATTTGCTAAATTTAAATTAAATCAGTTCTATGAACAACTTCAAGAGCAATTAACTAAACCTTTTATTGTTAAACAAACACCTGTATATACACCGTATACTTCAATTTTATCTTTTAATTTTGGAATTGTAATTTTAGTAATAATTTATAATATTTCAAAATGGTGTGGAATTCTTAAACTTCTTCGATCATATTGTTGTTTTACTAGAGAACCACGAGAAGTTAAAGCGATTTCATGTTCACCTTGCTTACAAATGTTTAATCAGTGTCACAAATTGCCAGAAGCACAACCTGTAGCCACACCAATTACAGTAAGGTACAATACTAATGCAGAATCAATAAATCTATCTACAACAACTCGATCAACATCATCCCTAGATAGAAATTCAGAAAAATTATCATACGTAAAGGAGGCATTACACGAAGCAATTATTTGCTACATTTGCTATGCAATTTATTTGCGCGAATTTTTGTTTCGAGCAAATATATTTGCTATGTCATTACACGATAGCAAATATTTCCTCAAAGTCTGTTTGCTAAATGGGAAGCAAAGTCTCTTTGCTCATTTTTTAGAAAATATATTTGCTATGCCATTACACGAAGCAATTAATTTTCAGCACATAAACTGCGTAGCAAATAAATATTTTATTTGCTTGTCTGTGTCTGTCACACTCGGAAATCATTTTTTCTAATACTATTTTAGAATAATAACATTCTTGAACTAATTTTAATTTGAGAATGTACTCATTCTGTAACAAGTGCGAGAATATTCATTCTTAAACAAGTGATAGAATGACCACATGTGGCGCCATCTCATGGAAGTTGACGCAACATTAAGCTATTGTATTTTGATGAATTAATTATTCATTTAACTTATTAATTGTTGATATTAGTAATATTATAAGTCAATTAACTAAATCATTCATATTTAAAACATTCTTTATGACATTTTATAACTAATTTTGTTTATTAATACATATATTATAGCAGCGACATCTGTGAACTAATTGCCTAAAAGCGATAGGTACTAGACAGCGACTCAAACTGACATATTTTAATTGACGATAGTATTAGAAAAAGTATAGTCTGAAACTCGTCGGAATGAATATTCAGCCCTCGTGAAAACCGTCAAACTCGCCTTCGGCTCGTGTGACAAATTTTCACTCGGGCTGAATATTCTCATTCCGCACTCGTTGCAGAATATACTATTTTCTTCGTTTTTGTTCATAAACACAAGTGCTCTGTGTTCTGTGGAAATAAAAACCGTGAAAAAAATAATTTATAGTGAAAATGACTGATTACGAAGAAGAAGATGTATTGTTGGTTTGTATTTTTGGCCATGCCGCTCAATTTGTCATCGAGAATCAACAAAATGATGAGAATCGTTGTCGTCGTCGAACACGTCGTCGAACGCGTAGTATGTGGGTGCGCGATGGGGTGAGACGTCGCAATGAACTCGGTTGCTATAGTCAACTTCTTCGAAAGCTAGAGAATGAGGTGCCACAACTATACAAAAACTTTATTCGCATGAACATTGCTGACTTCAATAATTTTTTGGAAATTGTGTCTCCGTTGATTAAAAAAGAGAACACAAACATGCGGGAAGCTATTTCACCGGGTTAACGTCTTGCTCTCACATTACGTTTTCTCGCTACAGGTGACAGTTTTATGTCTCTACAATACCTTTTTCGAATTCCGCAAACAACTATATCGACCATAATACCTGAGGTTTACGACAGCCAATCGGATTCGCGCATTTTGAATTAGGTCAATTTCATTCGCTTTCAGTATGCGAAGTGAGCCAAAAATCTCAGATAATTGGGTAAAAGGAAAGCGGCTATAATCAAATAAAGTTTATTTGATTATAAAAATAGTGTTCAATATTAATTGTAATTTTGCAGGTATTACTAAAAATACAATTTTTTTGGCAACAAATATGATGAAAAACTGCACTGAAAAAGGAATCACGTTGTTTGCCGGTGAATGTCACAACAAAAATGACATTTCAAATTATGATTATTTGCTACTATTTGCTCATACCGAATTTCGGTATGAGCAAAGATAATATCGGAGCAAATATTTGCTCAGTGGCGGAGCCACTAACAAAAAAGTACATTACACGAAACAAATATTTGCTTCTTTTTTTGTTTGGCAAACACGAAGCAAATATTTTTCAAGAAATAATCAAAGCAAATATTTTATTATTACACGAAGAATCAAATATTTGCTTTGATTTTAAGCAAATATTTGCTTTGTGTAATGCCTGCTTAAGGCGCTCGAATCGCATTCACGCAAAACAGTTTAAAATTGAACAATCTCAGAATATAGTGATAGATTTAAGAAATAAAATAACCAAACATTATATTTTTCAATATTTTACAATCATATAATATTCGTCAATTATGAATTTAATCATTTTACTATTAATAGTATTAAGAAGTATTGTAAATGTTTTTAAGAAAAGTTTCAATTTTTGTTATTAATTAAAAAGATAAACAACAATTTTCTACCCCTCGGAGATGTTGTCCACCCTTAAAACAATGGGTTCTTTGTTTATCAATTTTGCTTAGATCAGTAGTTCTTAAAAACATATAAAAACAATGACACCTGTATTATCTAGTTTAGTCTTATTTTACTAATCAACCAAGTCTCATCGTTCTTATAATCAACATATTATATTACAATAAACGACGTTATACTTTATAATAATTCAAGTCGATTTATTATCCAACTCCACTAATCATACTCTATAAGTTCGCGGCTACCGTTATTGGTAATTTAATTCTCAAAGTGTTTTACGGAGTTTTGTCTGACAAAACTGCCCTGGTGTCAGAAGATTCAAAATCCTGATGTGTAGTCCTGGTGTTTGAAGATACCTTGTATTTGTGTAATCATCAACAACCGAGGCATACAACAATATACGTTAAATTCTAATTTACTGGAATTTCTTGAAATTAATAGATCTAGAAATGGTAATTTGCCATTGGTTTTTTTTTCTTCTGTGAATTGTAAAAATGAGTAATGTGAATTTAAAAAATTAAAAAATGAATTTAAGTTGTTATCCGTACCTTTAAATATTACAAACGCCATCTTCATATCTTTTTGAAAATAACATATGTTTATTGCAAATATTTTGTTCAAAAATTAAATTTTCAAAATGATTCATGAAAATTTCTGCAAACAATGGAAACCCATTGCTAATCCGGTTTTTTGTTTAAAAAAATTATTGTTAAATTAAAAGAAATTTTGATTCAAGGTGAGTTCTAGTAATAAACAAATGTTTTCAAAATGAATGATATCTAAATTAATTTTTTATAAATGATTTTTGATCAGTTTGAAACATTCAACTGAAGGAATACTTGGAAAGAGATTACATACATCAAAAGAAACTAAAAAGGAATTATCAGGAAGTTCAAATTTTTTAAGAGATTTGCGTAGTTCTATATAATTTTTGACAAAATATTTGTTATTAAAATTTATAATACTTCTAACTAAACTATTTAACCAAAGAGCTAATTTAGAACAAGTAGAATTAATAAAAGAAACAACCGGTCTTATGGAAATATCGTTTTTATGAATTTTTGGTAAACCGTATAAAAGTGCAGTTAGTAGATTCATGAGAGTGAAAAATTTGGTTTTAGAGTTATAAAATTCAATAGTAACAGAACATTTTTTAATTGTAGACTGAAAAGTTTTGATAAAAGTTGGTAATGGATTTTTAAGTAGAATTACAAAATCTGGACAATTAAGGAAATCTTCTACTTTTGTAACATACTCAGATCTTTCTAATATTACGACACAATTTTCTTTATATACTTTTGTTAAAATAAATTTAAAACCGTTTTAACCCTATGACAAATTTGTCCTCTTATTTCATCCATGTTAGGTAAATTTGAATTACTTAATATGGTTTCACATTCAATACCTAAATTTTCAAAGTTCTTTAAAGAAACTTTAGGTATATTAAATTTGAGTCCTTTATTTAATAAGGATGTTTCTTCAACTGAAAAATTCGAATTACTTAAGTTAAGAGCACGATCGAAAAATTTAGTATTAGTGTTGGTCATATTGTTATTAGTTTTAGTGTTAATGTAATTGTTATTAGGTTTAATCGTGTAAGATTTAGTTTATTTTTGTTTTAAAATTTTGATTTTATTACATAATTTTCTAAATTTGTTTTTTCCTGGTATATAAGTTAAATTTCTAAAGTTGCTTTCAATTATGTCAAGTTCAAT
Organism: Cryptophagus acutangulus; assembly: GCA_963556235.1. NCBI lineage: Eukaryota > Metazoa > Arthropoda > Insecta > Coleoptera > Cryptophagidae > Cryptophagus > Cryptophagus acutangulus. Next base: position 801,251 of record OY744569.1, read on the forward strand.
AGGATGTAATAATTTTAAGATTGAGAAATAAATTATTTTCAGTTTTAAGTAACCGAAATTTAACATTGAATAATGTTTTTTCATTTCTTCTTTTATCCAAATAATTTTTGCTATCTTCAGTACATTTATAGATGTTAATGAATTGGAATTTGATTTTAACGAAATGTAAATTGGTGTTAGATTCTGTCTGAGACATTGTTGATTAAACTACCATAAATTGTATCGTAATATTCGAAAGATCTGAGTATGTTACAAAAGTAGAAGTTTTCCGTAATTGTCCAGATTTTGTAATTCTACCTAAAAATCCATTACTTATTTATTTATTTATTACGGGATTATAGCCAAAACAGAATATATAACACATAGTTATTACACAAAATGACATGTAGGACAAACAAACTGTTAAGTATTAAGAATTATTTTAAAATACAAATACACTATAGTGCAAAAACAATTTAACAAAAAAAAAAACTAGAAAAAAATAAAAATCTTAAAATATGCATAATAGTGCAAAAACAAAACAGCAAAAACAACAATAGTCAACAATAATCTATTTAACACCTAAAGTTTTTTTAATTTAAAAAATGGACAGTTGAACAAATGGAGTTCAGTATTGTTTGGGTTTCGAGAGATGCGATTCATTGCATTATTTGCACTAAAATTTGTCTTGTGAAACCTAATATTAAAACTGGCGCTTTCTCTCAGTGGTCTAGCCTGTACATTGATGCACACAAGTTCAAGTAAGTCAGAACATTCTATTACATTGTTAATGATGTTGTGCATTAACAAAATATCGCTATTACTGCGCCTGTCTGCCAGTGTACGTAAGTTCAAAGAATCAAGTAAAAACGCAAAATCTTTTTCTTCTCTTGGTATGCCTAGTTTGTAGGATACGTGGCTCAAGAATTTCTTTTGCACGCGTTCTAATTTGTCACTATCAGTTTTGGATGACGGTGACCAAACGTTAGATGCATATTCGAGATGAGATCGTACTTACGAATTATACAGCGTCTTTAAACAGTCGAGGTTAGTAACTCTCGCACTATGCCTCTTAATAAAGCCCAGATTTTTCAAAGCTTTCATTGAAATCTCGTGAATATGAGAACTAAACGAGAGGTTAGACTCGAATAAAACTCCAAGGTCCCTAATTGAAGATTTGGTCTCAAGAATAGCACCGTTAAGTCTAAAATGACATTCCACTTGGGATTTACTTCTGCAAAAACGTATGTGACTACACTTGCTGAGATTCAGAGTCAATTTATTGGACTTACACCACAAGGAGAAGTTACTGAGGTCTTTCTGAAATAAGTCTACGCAGTTGGAATTTTTATCCAAGGAGAACATTTTTACATCATCGGCAAAAAGCAATATTCGACAAAATCCGAACACTTTGGTAACATCCTTGGCTTTTATTTAAAGCTTTAAGCCTTAAAAGCCAGAGGTGGCTTTTATTTCTGAGGAGTAACTACTATTAACGCGCACTATTTGTTTGCGATTCCGCAAATATGATCTGAGCCAGGTTAGTAGCGGATCCTGAAAACCTATTTTGTTCAACTTCACAATGAGTACCGAGTGATCTAACTTGTCCAAACCTTTGAAAAGTCAGTGTACACTGAATCTACTTGTTTGCCTTATGAAAGGGCATTGGTGATATAAGATTCGTAGACCAAGAGATTGCTAGTGGTGGAACGACCTTTGCAAAAGCCATGTTGCTCACTGACGATCATATTTTTAAATGTTTCCGTAAGTCTCTCAGTAATCAACAGTAGTCAACAGTAGTATCTCAGTAGTCAACTCAAGAATCTTAGGAATTGTAGGCATTATCGAAATTGGCCTCTAATTACTAATAGAGCTTCTCAAGCCTGACTTAAAGATAGGTGTCACAAAGGATAATTTCCATAGCTCAGGAAAGCATCCAGAGTTGATAGACTTGTTAAAAAGTAGCCGCAACGGTCTAGAGAAGGCAAAAGCACAATTCTTTAAAACAAGTGGGGGAATATAGTCTGGACCCATACCTTTGCAACTATCCAAGCCTACCAACTTATTCAAGATGTCAGTTATGCTGAAGGAAAAGTCACTAATACAAACGTTTAGGTCGCTTGGAATTTGGGAGTCAAGAGTGCTATCTAATACTGACTCAACGTCAGTCTCATATACAGAAGTGAAATGTCTTTTAAATAATTTGCTTATAGAGTGGGCTGTGTTAGCTGTTTCATTATTAAGAGACATATTAGCTGGCATTTGAGTATCCGACCTGAGACTGTCAATGTAGCTTCAAAATTTCTTGGCATCTTTAATGATTTAGGTTTCGACTTTGTGTTGTGTATTCCTTGTAACAAGAGTTGGACAAGGGCTTTACAGATCGAACGCAATTCTTTGAATTTTTTGTAATCGCAGTCGGCGCCGGATATTTTGTAAATTCTAGTGCGCGGCACGTTTCCAAAAGATATTTTGTTTTAGGTATTTGCTAAACCATTTAGGGAACTTACTATTATTGTGAACACGAATGATTGGAACCAAACTTGTAAAAAGATTATAAATATTCAATAAGCTGTCGCTTAGTGCTTGAAAATCGCATCTCTTAAAATTGTAACAATTAATATAGAAGATATATACAATTATTTCTATGACGTAGAAGTACGTCAATTGCGGGAGCTACAGAACAACTAGTGCTACCAGAAAAGACAAGGTCCAGCAATACATTGTTCTGATTAAATACAAAATTGAGTTGATGGAAGTTAAGATACGAGAATACTAGCATAAAGCCTTCAGCATGTGCAAGAAATTCACTGACCAGTATCCCGGTTACATAATTGGCCCAGAGAATGGAGGGCAAATTAAAGTCGCCAATGACTTGTACGGTAGAATCGCCATGTTGAGAAATTATGTTTTCAGCCGATTCGCTATGTGAGTCGTAGATGTCTCGTGATGACCCGGGAGGGATGTATACCGCACACAAAAGTAATTTTTGATGAGGTAACATAATCCCAACCCAGAGTTCTTCCAAAAAAGCGTTCTCGTTTGCAGAAACAACACCAAGATGTGGAATACTATTGTGCACAGCAAACAAAACACCTCCTCCTCTCCATTTAAGAGAACGCACCAAGCCACGATCTTTCCTCAGAACGGAGTAGTTGTCCAACCTTAATTCTGCGTTACTAAAATCTTGGTTAAGCCATGTTTCGGTCAGTATGATGATGTCATAGTTGCATAAAAGAATTGACTGAAATTGACTTTGTTGCTTCGTTCTAATATCCCGGACATTTTGGTAATAGATGGTTAGGTCGTTAGATGGCGGGATTGCGAAAATTTGCACCATTATCACCTTGGAAGATGGTTGGCGTGTTTATCTGAGGATTTGCTTTACTATTGCCAGGCCGTTTAATGTTGAATCTCCTGACGATGACTCTAGTGGGCCAGAAGTCAGCTTTCTTCAGTAAATCATATTTTACGTGTATAATACCAACTTTAAAAGAATTAGCATGTCCTTTTACTGGCAGCGCTTCTACTACAAGATCAGTAGTGTTAGTAAGTGCAGTTTTATTACGAATATATTTCTGAATTACGGCCGGCGTAATTTTATTGGACACTTTTCTTATGTAAAGCCACATTTTGAAGGTACAGCTTGGAATTGGTCATCTGCATTAGTTGAAGCAATGCCTCTGGTGATTACAGCCTATTTCTTCAGGTTGCGTTTCTTCTTCTGGACGGTTTGGAATGCATCATTATTTACCGTAGAATTGATAGATTCTCGCGACAGAGCATGGGAGTATGAACGAGCGGTAGCTGATTGCTGATCAACCAACTTGCTCGATCCGCTTGCACCGCATTCAACGGAATTTGCACGTTGGACCCCAGTATTCGCGGGATGACTACCGATTTTATTAGTGAGCACTGGAATTTCTAAAGTGTTATTTGGCTTAACAGTATTAGTGCTTAAAATCTGATTTAGGTCCTTTACTTCGGTGGTTAAGTAACCAATATTGTTTGCATAGTGTTTTGATTAGCAACGAGAGTGTGAATTATTTTTACTATCTCATCAGTGCTGTAATCGGCGTGTTCAGACATCTCCCTTTTTTTGGGGGATGTTAACAATTAATGGATTACCTTGTTTGTCTCCAAAGCAAAAAGCATCTCTAGTGGCAGCTGTAGGCGATTCCGGTGGAACGTTACTGATAGGCGAGGCACTTATTTCGGTCGTGGTGATGCACTTAATGCACTTCCACGATTTTTTATTGTATCCGCGGAGATCGTGGATATCCACACACACACACCATGGTAACTTTTATCGCAAACAATGCATTTAATACCCCTAATTTTGTCACTAATCGTTTCGGAACAGATGAAACACTCTGTACCCTGTGCCATTTTTGCCAATATTATCAACTTTTTTCAAAACTTTTCAGTCTACAAATAAATAATGTTCTGTTACCATTGAATTTTATAACTCTAAAACAAAATTTCTCACTCGCATAAATCCACTAACTCCACTTTTATATGGTTTATCAAAAAATTTATAAAAATGATATTTCCACAAGACTGGTTGTTTCTTTTATTAACTGTCCTTGTTCTAAATTAGCTCCTTGAATAAATAGTTTAGTTAGAAGTATTATAAATTTTAATAACAAAAAATCTGTCAAAAATTCTATAGAACTATGCGAATCTCTTAAAAATTTTGAAATTCCTGATAATTTCTTTTTAGTTTCTTTTGATGTATGTAATCTCTTTTCAAGTATTCATTCAGTTAAATGTTTCAAACTGATCAAAAATCATTTATCAGAAATTAATTTAGATATCATTCAATTTGAAAACATTTGTTTATTACTAGAACTCACCTTAAATCAAAATTTCTTTTAATTTAACAATAAATTTTGTAAACAAAAAACCGGATTAGCAATTGGTTCTAATCTTTCACCATTATTAGCAGAAATTTATATGAATCATTTTGAAAATTTAATTTTTGAACAAAATATTTGCAATAAACATATTTTATTTTGGAAAAGATATGTAGATGACGTTTTTGTAATACTTAAAGGTACCGATAACAACTTAATTCATTTCTTAATTTTTTAAATTCACATTACTCATTTTTACAATTCACAAAAGAAAAAGAAACCAGTGATAAATTACCATTTCTAGTCTATTAATTTCAAGAAATTCCAATTAATTAGAATTTAACGTATATAGAAAATCAACGACCACAGACAATGTTATTCCTTTTGATTTCCGACAATGATTTTAAAACTGAATTAAATACAATTAAACAAATAGCTTTTATTAATAATTTCCCAATGAAGACAATGAATAAAATTTTTAATAAACACTTTCAAAAAAGTATTAATACACAATTATACACAAATAACTCTCCTACATTTAATCCTTACTTCTCTATCTCATATTTTGGTAAATATTCTTTTTCTATAGCTAACATTTTTAGATCTTTTGATATCAATATTTCTTTCAAAACTAATTGTTCTCTTAAATTAGCATTAGTTAAAATTAAAGATGAAGTTCCTTTATTAAAAAAATCAGGTGTATTTTGCCTTAATTTTAATGATTGCAATGTTAAATATATAGGACAAACAGGTCGATTTTTTGAATTACGAGTAAAAAAACATAATAGATTAATAGACAATTTCAAAAATATTAATTACATAAACACTTCTTCAAAATTTGCGAATTTTCACCAATCACCAATGTTAAATTATTACATAGTTTTCCTAAAAATAAAAATTACATAATTTAGAAATTTTAGAAATAAAAAGATCTATTGAAAAAAAGACACTATATGTGTAAATGATAACATTTTTGATGCTAATACTACCATAATAGGTTTTTTTACTATCAACTCTACCTTATTAATCAATTTTGTTTTTAAAAATGTTTGAAAATCCATGAGAGTTGAATTGTTAGGTTTGTAGGAAAAGAAAAGCGGTCCTTTATCTCTCAAATTTAATCATCTGTTTATATTTACAATCTGTTTATATTTTATAATTTACTATTATAATAACTCCACTTCAAGAAAATGGACCAACTACTATATTTAATGGGAAGGTGATTCTTCTTGAAACTCCATGAATTCGGAGATGGTGTACTGAAGTACGAGTGAAAGTCAATTGTTCAAAAGGCAACAATACTTTTAATATGTTCGACGCGTTTCGAGCTACAAGCTCATCATCAGGAAACAATTCTAAAAATTTATAAAGCATAAGAGAGAAAAATTACTATGTTTAAATTTAACGAGTGGAAAATTCCATTACTTACAACGATTGTTAAATTACAAAAAGGTAAATAAGAAGATTATTTTGAGCATCACAATTGAGGACAGCAAATTCGCTGGCAACATCACAAGTTTTAGATTGAAAACCGTAGTTTGAAAGCCTAATTAGCCATAACAGAAGGCCGTTTTAATTAGTCAGGTTTGAAGCGGTATTTTGAAGGCACAATATCAACATCGAAATCACTTAGAACTAAACATAAACCGGTTGCAACAGTTACAATTTAAAATTACAATTTAAAATTAGGTTTAATTTTAATAAATTAGATTAAAATTAATAAAAAATTAAATTAATTAAAAAACGCGACCAGCGCGTGGTCTGACTAGAAATCTTTGGTTAAGTTCTGTGACGGAAGGTGAGCGAGAACATTTGACGTGCTGTTTTGTTGCGCGGAAGGCGCCAAATTCGAATTTGTGGATTGATTCAAGTTCATTGTAAGGACATTAGAAATTTCTGGTTGCATATAGTTGTATAGTACAATTTGTTTTATGATCCCAACCTCTTTTTTGAAACTGAACTTTTAATTTCAAAAAAGAGGTTGGGATCATAAAACAAATCGCTGTGGCCAATGGTTACAAACCGGAGCTGATAGATAAACTTATTTCAAAAAAATCTTTTTTGAGGCTTACCGACCAGGATTTCCCAAGTTCAACTACTTCAGAAATTAATTCTGAAGCCTACAAATCGTTTTCTTATTTCGGAGAGATTTCAGACAAAATATCGTTTGCTTTACATGAAGTGAAAATTAAATGTGCTTTTAAACCGCTTTTCACAATCAAATCACTTTTCTCGAAAATAAAAGATAAAAACAAAAAATTGGACAATAGTGGAGTTTATTTACTAAAATGCAATTCTTGCAATGCAGGTTATATAGGACAGTCCGGTAGGCCCTTCGGCACTCGAATTAAAGAACACTTAAGATCAAAAAATGCGATTGACAACGATAAGTCATATTTTGGTAAACACCTAAGAGAATTCAATCATTCGTTTGACGCGAACGACGAAAATAATTTCATCATTTTACATGTAATGAACAAGGGTTCGAAACTTACAATTTTGGAGAACCTAGAAATTCTAAAATTCTCGACCGATAAAGATTTTACGATGCTCAACTATATGCAACCAGAAATTTCTAATGTCCTTACAATGAACTTGAATCAATCCACAAATTCGAATTTGGCGCCTTCCGCGCAACAAAACAGCACGTCAAATGTTCTCGCTCACCTTCCGTCACAGAACTTAACCAAAGATTCCTAGTCAGACCACGCGCTGGTCGCGTTTTTAATTAATTTAATTATTTATTAATTTTAATCTAATTTATTAAAATTAAACCTAATTTTAAATTGTAATTTTAAATTGTAACTGTTGCAACCGGTTTATGTTTAGTTCTAAGTGATTTCGATGTTGATATTGTGCCTTCAAAATACCGCTTCAAACCTGACTAATTAAAACGGCCTTCTGTTATGGCTAATTAGGCTTTCAAACTACTGTTTTCAATCTAAAACTTGTGATGTTGCCAGCGAATTTGCTGTCCTCAATTGTGATGCTCAAAATAATCTTCTTATTTACCTTTTTGTAATTTAACAATCGTTGTAAGTAATGGAATTTTCCACTCGTTAAATTTAAACATAGTAATTTTTCCATCTTATGCTTTATAAATTTTTAGAATTGTTTCCTGATGATGAGCTTGTAGCTCGAAACGCGTCGAACATATTAAAAGTATTGTTGCCTTTTGAACAATTGACTTTCACTCGTACTTCAGTACACCATCTCCGAATACTATATTTAAGCTTTCAAATACCGGGTAATATAAACTCAAATTTTTGACGTAAATTAGAAGGGTAAAAAAGCCATAAGTGTTAAGTTTTAAGGAATGAAATTTTCACCAACATATTTTTCAATTTATTTTTAATAAGAGTGCAAAGTTGGATGATGCATCTTGAATATTGTTAAAGTTATATGCGATACAAAATAACAAGATTTTATAATTTTCTCCCTTCAACCCTTAATAAAACACCACCCCTTAAAAAAAGCCAACTTTTTTTATAGCGTTCACAACTTCAGGGTCTACGTAATCACTGTGCAAAGTTTGGTCGTTTTTAGCCTCTAGTGCACATGTCTTTTAACAATCGATTTTTTTTTACCATTAAGTTTGTCTAATAACAAAAAAAAGGCTGTGTAGTTTTTGAGATATAGTGGTTAAATCAAAACCAACAGAGTGACAGACCGACGGAAATTAGTGGCTATAGTTTTTTTTTTTAATCTACGTTGTCTGAGCTATACAGAACACTAAAAATCTCAAAAAATTTTTTTTTCATGATTACAATACTTCTTCTACGAGAGAAGTAAAAAGCAAATATACATTTTTGCTGTTTTGATATTTAATAATAATAATAGTTGGTCCATTTTCTTGAAGTGTAGTTATTATAATAGTAAATTATAAAATAATTAATTTCTTTCTTGATAGCCGGTGGCTAATAATTTTTGAGGCGTTTTAAAGAGTTTAACCTTTATTTGCGTCATATCTGTAGTTAGTTATGTGATGTCGTTGGCTTCTTGTCTTGATGTTTTCTCGTTGGTCCGTTGTTGATGTGGGTTAGGGTCGTTGAGGCGGTAATAGTGACAATATTTTTTTTTTTTTTTGAGATAGGAGTCTGGTTGGGATTTTAGGTTGGGATTTTAAGGATTTTAAGTGTGGTTGAGATAGAAATTGAGGGATGGTCTTTTTGGTTTGATACTGAATTTATTGATGGATGTGTTGAGGAGTGTGGAGTTGTTGTGGGAATGTAGTAAGTCTATTGATTTTTCGTGTAGTCGTGTCAGGTGTTCGTGTATTGTCGGTGTCGCAGTAAATTGTCGGTGTCGCAGTAAATTTGTGTAGGTTTGTTATTTTGGTCATTTTTGGGGAGTTGCTGGCTAGTCTGAGGAAGTTGTTTTGGATGGTTTGTAGTTTGGATTTTTTGGCTTTGGAGAGGAGAGGATACCATGCTAGTGAGGAATAGGTAAGGAGTGGTCTGCAGTAGACTTTATAAATCATGATTTTAGTTTTTGTTAATAGTTTTTTGTTGTTAAGTAGGAAGTAGAGTCTTTTTAGTCTGGCTGTTGTGTTGGATCGTATGTATTTTAAGTGGTGGTCAAATGTCAGTTTGGTGTCAAGTTGAAGTCCGAGGTATTTGAGATTATTAACTACTGGGATAATGTCATTACCAATGTTGATGTGATCTATTTTAGTTTTGTGTTTATTCCCTAAATTAAAGATCGTGCATTTAGATTTTTCAACATTGGTAAGCATACCCCAGTCTTTCAGGTGTCGTATTGTCCGTGACGTGTTTGTTTCAAGTAGGTCTGTAAGTATGTCTGGGTGAAGGGATGAGGCAATTATTGTTGTGTCGTCTGCGTATTGTGAGATTGTACATCTGTGGTCTGTCGGGTCAGGTATGTCGTTGATAAATATCGAAAACAATGCAGGTCCTAAGGCGGAGCCTTGCGGTACACCTGATTTTATTTGAAATATATTCGATTCATCAAACTGTAATTTTACATAAAATTGTCTGTCAGTCAAGTAAGAGGAAATTAGTTTAGTCAGTCTAAGTGGGTATTTGTACTTGTAAAGTTTGTGTATTAGTCCTTGGTGCCACACCTTGTCAAAGGCTATTTCGAGGTCGAGGGACGAAATTCCAGTTAGTCTTTTGTTGTTGAAGTTGGTAGTTATAAGCTCTGTTATTTTAGTTAATAGCAAGGGTGCAGAGTGGTTGGATCTAAAGCCAAACTGTCGGTCGTTTAGGATGTTTTTTTCGTCTGTCGTGTCGTTTATTCTGTCCAGTATGAGTCCTTCAAATATTTTGCTAATGCCAGAGAGTAGATGTATCGGTCTGTAGCTATTGACGTTGTTTCGTGGTTTGTTAGTCTTGGGAATGGGAATGATTTTAGAAAGTTTCCATGCGGTTGGAAAATGTGCATGGGCTAAGCAGGCGTTGAAAATGTCTGTCAGTTGGTTTATGCAATTTTCGGGTAATTGTTTTAAAGTGTAGTTGCAGATGTCGTCGTGTCCTGGTGATTTTTTGTCTTTAGTCCATTTAATTCTGCTTGTTATTTCTGAGGGGGTGATTTTTAGTTTAGTTTCTATTGTTGTGGGGATAGTGAGTCTGTCTAATTTGTCAGTAGTCTTTTGTACTCGTCTTTTTATGTAGTGGTTATAGATTTTGTTGGGTGTGAATTGTTTTTCGTAAATTTTGGCAATGGCATTTGCTTTGTCTTTGTCAGTTTCGTAAGTGTTGTCGTCGTCGTCTTTTAGTGTCGGGATGTCGCGTTTAGTTTTTAGTAGGTTGTTTGGAATCAGATACGGGTTGCCGTTGCCTTCCATTTCGTGGATAAGTTTATCTTGGCGAAATTGTGAAATTTCCGCTTTGATTTGTCGTTGAAGTTTGTTAATTTGGTTTTTTGTAATTGGGTATTGAGTTTGGCGGTATACTTTAATTAATCTGTTTTTGAATTTTATTTTATTTATGATTTCGTCGGGCAAGGTTTCGATTTTACTAGTGAAGATGGTTTTGAATTTGGTAGCTTGGCTTAAGGCAAGTTCAATATTTTCGGTAAACTGATTAACTGCGTCATCAATTTCTACATGGTTTGATGGAGGCTGCCACCCCGCACCCGACTCCAAATAGTGCTTGAATTTTTTCCAGTCGTAGTCCTTTTTCTTTTTATGTGTTAAAAATTTTTGTCCGTGTTTTATGTCCGTGGTGTATAGTACTGGTAAGTGGTCTGAATTTAAGGCTGTCAAAACTTCTGTGTCGGTCTGAAAGGACCAGTTGTTAGTAACGGCGATGTCTGAGATGTCGGGGATATAAAAAGCGTTCCTGTGGAAGAATGTAGCTTCATCAGGTGCTATGATGTTTGTCGAGTTTTGTCGTGTTATGTAGTTTCTTAGCGTTTTTCCGTTTGTATTTGTCTGTCTACAGTTCCAGTCAGTATGTTTGCAGTTGTAGTCTCCTCCTAGTAGTGATATTGGGCTAATTTTGAAAATGGTGTCCAGGTCAGTCGTGTTTAGTTTCGTATTGGGTTGTTTGTATATTGCTCCGATCAGTATGTCTGTGTTGTCTAGTCTGATTTTAATAAGTGTCGCTTCTAAAGAGTCTAAGTCCGGGTTTGTTATTCTGGTGTGTGGTATTGATTTTTTTACAATTACTGCTGTGCCTCCTCCAGCTGTCAGTCTGTCCGTTCTGTATACGCAGTAGTTTCTTATGGTTAACTTGTCTTTTGTCTTAATTAGTGTCTCGTTTATTAAGCAGATGTCTACGTTTTTGTCTTGTAACAGTTGTTTCAGTTCTGTCGTTTGTCGTGTCAAATTGTTTGCGTTAAAAATAATTATTTTTAACGTGTTGAAATTTTTTGTAACCGTTTTGTTGCACATTTCAATCGAAGTAACTGGCTGCGATTTCTATGAGTAGAAAAATTTTGTCAATCGGGTCGCTCAGTTTTTTGGATTCTTCAAAATATTTTTTCAAAGTCACCATCATTTTTTTTATGTTAAAGTGTTTTAGCATGCCGATAAGTTCCCTGATTGGGTTGTCTGCGTCTGCGTCAGTGTTGTCGGTCTGTTTGAAAGTCGGTTGTGTTTCTATGTGTTGTTTTTGTGGTTTTATCGTTTGGGGCTCTGGTTTGTTTGTTTTTTTACTACGAAATTCAGTCCATTTGTGGGCGCTTGTCGTGTCTGTGTCCATGGGTGTGGGTGCGTTGGCTGTGGGAACTTGTCGGTCGGTGGTTTTGTCATGTTGTTTATGGTTGTCTGGTAGGTTTTTGTTATGTTGGTCGGGTTGTTGTTTGTGTCTTGTCTGGTTTGCCTGATGGGCCATTATTTGTTTGTGGACGGGGCATCCTCTGTAGCTGGCAGGATGCTCACCGTTGCAGTTTGCACAAGTGGCTGGAGTGTCTGTTGTCTTTTTACAATCTTTGGTGCTGTGGTTTTGCGCGCATTTCACGCATTTTGTGGCCAAATTGCAGAAATTGCTGGAGTGGCCGTACCGCTGGCAGTTGTGGCACTGTGGTATGCAATTTCTGCGATATGGCTCGATTGTAATTCGCAAGTAGAACAGGGTTTGAAGCTGGTAAATTTTGTCCGTGCTTGTTTTAGGCAACGTAACAAGTACACTGCATGTTATGTCGTTTGTTTTGTCGCTGGTATTGTCGTTTGTTCTGTCAGTAGGTCTGTGGCTTTTTAGTCGGGCTACGTCGGTGAATTCAATGTCATTTAGTCTGAGTTCAGTCTTGATTTCGTCTATAGTAATGTCCTTGGGGATACTTTTTAATACTACTTTTGTTGGTCGGTTTTCTGCAGAATTGTGGCTAAAGAATTGGATGTTGTTGGATTTTAGGATTTGTATTGTCTTGTAGTGGTCGTTGGTGTTGTCAGTATAGCATCGTAACGTGTTGTTACTTGCTTTGTAAGTCGCTTTGTTGTTCACGGTTGTATTGATTATTTTCATGATTTTTAAGGTTTCGGTAGTTGTAATGAAAATTGGAGGCGGTTTGCGGGTTAAAAGTTGGGTTTGGTCAGGTGTTTGTTGTTTGTTTTGAGTGTTTGTCGTGGTCAGTTTTGTCTGGGGTGTGGTCAGTTTTTTTGGGGTTGGGGGTTGTAGGGTACTTGGGATGGTAGGGTTCATTTTTTCGTAGGTTTTGAGAATGTCGCTAATTTTGTGGTATGTTTCAAGTGAAATGTCAGCATTAGGATCAAAGGTAAAGTCGTCGTCAATTTGTAGGTTAAGGTATGAGTTGTTTTGGTTTGGGATGATTGGGGAGTTTGGATCGGGTTTTTTCAACGGGGATCGGGATCGTTTAATGGTAATGTTGGAAGATTGGCTATTAGCCCTGTCACTATTACCTTGTCGTTCTCGTTGGCGTTCTCCAGATGTATCGCTGTAGTAGCTGAGGTTGTCGCTGGAGGTGGATGAGGATGATGATCCTGTTCTGGTTTTTTTTTGAGGATCGAGGCGGGGTCACATCCTTCTCTTTCGTAGTTTTCTTTCTTCTTTCTTCTTTTGTTGGTTTTGGAATTTTTCCCCATGGTGGGAAAAAACAATGTTGTTTTCGTTGTTAAAACGATGATGATATGTTAATTTGTTGTTAATTTGTTAATATGTTGTTAATATGTTAATATGTTGCTTAATATTAAGTTAATATTAAGTTAATATGTTAATATTTTTAGTAACTAAGCACGCACAAACGACTGCTCTGCACCGCGGCTGGATGCCGCGGTGCAGAGCAGTCAAACAAAATTAGGTTTGTAAAAAAAAGAAAAACGGTCCTTTATCTCCCAAATTTAATCATCTGTTTATATTTACTTTAGTAAATTAATAAATAAAACTGTTTTTATTTATTAATTTACATCAATCACATACATACATCAAACATTTTTACAACATTTATAAAGCTAAAATTTCTAAGCTTGACCATGAGTTTCCTATAAACTCGAAACATATGTTGCTAATTTATTGATTGAATGTTGATTTTTTATTGTGGAGAGAGATTAATTATTTTATAATTTACTATTTGAAAGCTTATTCAACCATTTTTAGCATATTCAACCATGCCCATTAAGGAAATAACTGATTAACGAATAGTGTTTACTAATATCAATAACGAGAGAAGTACTGGGGAAAGGCATTTCGAGATTTTTTATTTTCCTATTTTAACCATAAATTTTAAAAAATCTTGTATGCAATTCGTTGCAAATATCGTGTTTTTCGCACTAAACGTGAGACTTGTCACGTGAAACACGTTGTGATTGAATTAACAACAATTATTAACAACAACACGTTGTTGTTGTTTTTTTTTTGTCGAATTTTATTTATACCTTGCTTGTTAGTTATTGTCTCATAAATGTTATCTGTGGATTTGTTGAACTTTTTTTTTATTCGCTTTATTATATGTATTTCTCACTCTTAATTGGAGGTTCTGCTCTGTGGGTGTTGTAATTGTAAATAAATAAATAAATTTTAATTTATCAAAAAAATTCCCATGCCCATGGCACAATTTATTTTTTACAAATAAAAATATAAACTTTTTGTTGTCATATGTTTCAAGTTTTGGGAATACAATACCATTTTTAACAAAAATACAGTGAATTGAAAATCTGCAATTTTTTACGGCTGTACTTTTTAGGTACTTTTTGCATATTTTAAATTTAAAAAAATAAACTATAAGATTAAGATTTTTGATTTTTTATATGACAATTATGTATAGTTTATACAAATGATATCAGAATTTCAAAAAATTTAATTTCCTAGTTTTGGAATCATAAGTGTTTAGAAAAAAAGGTCAAATCTTTTTTACTCCGATAGTAATTAGCCCTTGCAATTTTAAAGTTGCAGCATCTTCAAAGCATAAATATTTTTAGAAAAACCTGTAACACTTCAAAGTTTGAGTGAAGAAATAACCACTAAACCAAGAGTTTCTGCCCATCTGACAACCATCCGAAAATTGCTGTTGAACATAAGATTTAAATACGAAAAGGATGATAACAGAAACACATTCATGGAACACTCTAACATTGCATTGAGGATCGACTTTTTCAGAAAGCACATGCAAAATAAACATTCCTAGTATCCTAGACAGCTGGTGTTTGTAGATGAAACATGGATCAACAAATCAAAAAAAGCGTGCGCAAACTAGCAGGTTGCGAAGGAAACCGTTTGATTGCGCTACATGCGGGTACGGAGAAAGGGTTTGTTCGGAAGACTGCATTGATACACGCCACGACGTCCAATAATGGAGATATGACGCCAGACATATTTTTGAAATGGCTACCAGAAAAATTCCGAATTTAGAAAACCCGTCTATAATAGGGAACATTCGCATATTTTTTTATAATTATTATGGAATCTAGTAAGCAAACATAGTACACCTGTTAGATATTATAATTGAAATATAAGTACTTTTTTAATTATTAATAAATAAAGTATTGCGTTCAGGGCTTAGTTCCAAAACAGCCAGCGCTACTTTGTCTAAGTGTGACGTCACACCGAAGATTGTGTAGTATTACTGTTCGCACTCGGACGCTTATTAGATCGTGTTATATATTGTTTATACATTTTGTTTTTACGTTTTGTTTATACATTTTTACAAGATGGAAGAACCATCTACGTCTTCTGGATTTACAACTACATCCAAAACTTATCGAAACAAGTGATGCACTGTGCAATTTTGTAAAAATCATCCAGAAAAAATATTCATAAGAGGACGTAAATTATAGCGCCGTAAATTATAGTTAACGGCTTGTAAAAGGAAACCTGTATCCCTTTAACCAACATTTTATGTATGTGAAGATCACTTTAACGTATGTAGAATATCATAATCATGTGAATCTCAACAAAACGATGTTGTTTAAGATATTACATTTATTTAATTTAATTGTATACATCACAGTTGTATATATTTTAGCTTGAAGAAGATATGGAAAACTACATAAAGTTTAAATTAGTAGGATTAGGTAAAGTGATAATGAAACTTCACGTAGTTCCCCATATTTTTGAATGCGAACCCGGCAGAAAAAGGCAAATCAAACATATTGTAAGAACGGCATTTTCAAAAAGAAATAGAATGTGTTTGGTGAAAGAAGTTAAACTTGAATACTCTGATCAACTTGACAATGCATCAAATGAAGACATTCAGATTGATACACCCATCGTTCAGTCAGAAATGGCAATTCAGAAAGAAATCACCAAAAAAGATGTTGATGTAATGGCTCGATCGTATTTTAGGCACAAATTTAAATTCCCATCTTATTGCAATAATAATTATTGATTATTTTCTTGAAGGTCTAAATACACACAAACAAGCAGACAAATGTTTTCTAATACTGCTTTGTTTCCCATCAAGGTAGAGATGATGAGCATTGCAACATCACCAATCTTAAAGCTTGGAATATTTAGCCGCTGCAATTTTGATAAAAATAATTCCACTGATTATTTATTTCATGTGTGTTTACTGCGGGATGAGGTACCCGTAGCTGGAATATCAGCGACTATTTTAATCGGTAGCAATATCCAATCACGTGATATTTTTAAATTTGAAGTAGGCGACGCAAATTTAATTATGACAGTTTTACATGTTATAATTTTACTGCAATAGTTATTTACGTAACAAGTCCGGAAAGTAGTGTCTTGCAGGACAAGCAGACGAGTTTCAGGCCGACGCCGCAGGCGGAGGGTTTGAATGTCGGCGTGTCCTGCAAGGAATCTTTTCGGACATGTTGCGTACAATATTTTTTGTGTCGAATACTTTTATAAATACATAGTTCTTCAAAAAAATGCTAAATAATAAATTGACAATGCAAAAAAATAAATAGAGTCATCTTTTGTTTTCTTCTGACACTAACAAATGTCAATGTCATATACAGTAATTGCAAACTTTCAAAATATGGATACACCAAAACATATTTTAAAAGCTGCAGAAAATGTTATAAACAATTTATTACCACAAAAATCTTCAGGCCGATATTGGAAAAATAACTAACTATGGAAACACTTTGGAAACACTTTGCAGGAAAAACTAAAAATGGAAAAAATATGTAACTATGGAAACACTTTGCAGGCCGAGGCCGGCAAAAACCCTTTTCTGGCGGATTTTAAGATGTAGAAATCTAGTCATGCCGTATGAAGGCGCAAAAAAGCAATTGAAAAGCAATTGAGAAGCGATCAAAATTATCATTCAATAAATAATCTTTCTAAATACCACTCGACTTTTACAATATCGGCTATTTTTTTATAATTTATCTCAAATCTTGCATTTTTAAATAATTTAACTCGAACTTATCAAACATTAATAATCAAAGATTAAAGCCCTCGAGCTAAAGCTCTCGGGCTTTAATCAGATTATTAATGCTTAATAAGTTCTCGTTTAAATTATTAAAATGCAAGCTTTTTTAATAAATTAATGAAAAAAAAATAGCCGGCTATTGTAAAGGTCTTGTGGTATTACTGTTGATAAATCCATTCTTACCACATTTAAAATTTAAAATTTAATTTTTCTACATTTCAAATTTGAACCAATCACGTCCGATTTTTAGTGAAAAAAGAGCTCCGAAGGTGTGAAAAATCGTAACTGATAAAAACATTTTTCAGTTGTCGTTGTCAACTGTTACAAAAAATGCATGTTGAAGACCGTTTTGGTCTAAATAAATAGTGTGTTTGGCATTCTGCAGCCTCTTTATTTCTTAATGTAAGTTTAAATGCCGTTATAGGCTATTAATCATGGATTTATCTCCCTAAAATACACTCGAGATTCAATTTTCATCAGGACAATTTTATTTTAAATTTACTCAAGATTTGTTGCTATTTAGAAATATCGCTCACAGAAAAAGCAATAGAAAAAACCGCTCCAGCTACGTCGCGGTTTTTTCATGCTTTTTCTGCTTGAGATATTTCCATAGCAACAAATCTTTTGTATTAAAATAAAATTATCCGGTGAAAATTGAACATCTTGTGTATTTACCTCTGATAAATCTAGCAGTACTAATGAGTCAGCAGAAGAAGAAAATAGTAGCATCTTTAGTGAGAATATGTCATCTGCTTGTACTTCAAGTTCGTTTAGTGAAGAAGAAAATGTCAACATGAAAAAACTTTCTTTAAAATGCACATTGCACACTATCGAACGCGCATCTAGAATGTATTTAGGGATTCCAAAATATACTTATTTTGTTATAAAAATTTTAGAAAAACATTGCAATGCTAACTTGAAAAAAATTCTGCTAACTTTAAAAAAAAATAGATGTGGGCGTTCATTTGCTGAACTTGCAGATGATTTTGGTGTTAGTTCTACGACTCCCTCAAAAAGATTTTCAAAAGTTTTGCCAATTGTATCTAGAGATTTTTAAGACAGTGTATAATGTTCCCCGCTAAAGATATAATTAAAATGAATCTTCCGATGGCTTTTCGAGCAAACTACAGTAATGTAGTAAATATCATTGATTGTTTCGAGATTGAGATAGAAAAACCGACAAACTCGGTAAAACAATCTTTAACTTGGTCTGAGTACAAAAAGTTGCAAAAGTGCAACTCTAAAATATCCAATATCTAGTACTCCAGATGGAATTATAAATTTTGTATCAACTGGTTATGGTGGACGTGCAACAGATGCTTTGATTGCTGAACATAGCAATTTTTTAAAAACATTGCCTGAAAATACTGCTGTAATGGCTGATCGAGGATTTAAACGTGTTGAACATTTATTAGCAGCTGAGAATTGTTATCTAATAAGACCTCTAAGTGTTTCTGCCTCAGAAAAATGCGATAAAGCAAAAGTTTTGGAAACAAAAAAGATTGCAAGTTTGCGTATACATATCTAGAGAGTGATAAGAACAATAAGGGAGTTTGAATTTCTTGAGCCTCACGTTTGTATTGATATTAAATTAATTCGGCATTCAGATTTAATAATAAAAATAACTTGTGGCTTAATAAATTTGCAAAGTTCTATCATAAAAGGTTATTAATATAATATTTGTCGCGCCTTCAGATATATCGCTCGTTATGGAGAGGGCATATGTTCGTAAAAAAAATTGTAACAATTGTATATTGTGCGCAATTGACCCGATATGTATAAATATGTACTTGTATGTTGTGGGGGAGGGACAACTTCCTTCTTCTTCAAACCTTCTTCCGAGCAACAGCAATTGCGTTTTAACACTAAATTAGTGACTTATTATAACTCATTTTTATAATCAAACGAAGTTTTAATTTTGCAATAAAACATTTCAAAAAATATCAAATAAAGCATTCATACAAATTCATCTTTGCGTACCAACGCAGAACATGGTCCTTCGACGCCAAATTTGAAGCAGCATCAACAAAAAGCCAAGCAGGTCAGTCCTACTTTTTTACATAATTTCCAATTATTTCCATCAAATTCTATCTGAGCATAATACGTATAATTTATATTGATTTTACGCTACATAAATTTTATTCGGCACAATAAATACCGTAGCGCAAATTTCAGGTTTTTTGTGTCATTCAAGCCACTGGTGGCTAGTTTTTGCAAGTCGTTATCGCCCAGTGTACAATTTTTTAATAATAGACAACCAGTTTTATTTGAATTGAATACCTTTGCAACATTCATTTATTTTAAATAAAATTTATTCAAACTGACAATCCGCATTGCATTTTAGATTAAATCTCAACGAGTTATAGTATTAAATAATTAGTTCGATTTAAACCTTAAGAATCATTAAAAATGACATCAGAGACGTTAAAAAAGCTCGCAGCTCGTAGGGGAGTGATAAAAAGTAAATTGACGCTTTTCGAAAATTATTTGAATGATCTACCAGAATTACTGGATAATCAATCGGTCGCAGAAATCAGGGTTCGTCTGGATTCAACGGCAGGGCAATATAACGAATTTGACATAGTACAATCGGAGATTGAAGAACAGGATAAGGAGAACGCATTGGAAGAAGCGCATATAAGAGAACGGTTAGATTTTGAAACGCGGTATTTCAACTTGTCAGCGCGAGCTGAACTGATACTTAATCCGATTAGAACTGATACTTCGAATAATTCGCGAGCATCTACACCTCAAAGTACGGCAAACAATATCGGACATCAAAATGGCGATCTTACTAACATTAAATTACCTCGAATGAACTTGCCAACGTTTGCAGGAGAGTACGATCGCTGGACGCAATTTAAAGTAACATTTGAAGGAATGATATACGTGCATTCCGGTCTAACTAATATACAGCGATTTTACTATCTGCAATCCTGTCTAAAAGATGAAGCCGCTCAGGTGATAAGCGCGTTGCCTATTAGTGATGCCAACTATACAGTTGCTTGGGAACTTTTAAAGACGAGGTTTGACAACAAGCGAGCTATCGTAAATGCGCATTTGGCCGCCATTCTTAATTTAGCGCCTTTGAACAAAGAATCTCATGTATTACTAAGAACTTTTCAAGACAATTTTTTGCAAAACTTTAGATCTCTCAAAGCTTTAGGAGAAGAAGTTGATCATTGGGACACTCTTCTCATATTCGTATTGTTGTCAAAACTCGACTTTAAGACGCGCCGTGAATGGGAAACATACGCTAAAGATATTACAACCCCTAAAATTGATAATTTAACTATATTTATATCAGAACGTGCACATTTGCTAGAGTCATGGCAGCAAAATCAAATAACAAACTCTAATTCTTCAGCTAAACCATATTTTGACAAAAACAAACATCGTCAAAATTGAATTGTTGCGAATCACCCGGCAATTGCATCAAAGTTATTTTGTCCATTATGTAAAAATTCACACAACATCTATCAATGCAAAAGGTTTATAGACTTTCCTATCAGTACTAGAATAGCCGAAGCTCGGCGCTTAAACCTCTGTACAAATTGTTTAAAACGCGGTCATGAACCCATTAAATGCTTCTCTGAATATTGCTGCAAAATTTGTCATAAAAAACATAATTCTTTGCTACACATAACAACTAGTAATTTGATACCACCTCCAGAAAATCAAAGTATCATATCAAACGCCAATCCACAACCAGGAACTTCTCATTCAGATACAAGACCTGATAAGAATATTAATCATGATACACAGTTTAGCTGTAACTCTGTATCCTTAAATTCGTTTGTCTTACTTCCTACAGCAATTGTACAAATTTTTGATTCAACGAACAAACCTATTACATGTCGCGCTCTATTGGATAGCGGATCTCAATCGAATTTCATTCGACAGTCCTTTTTTACACAACTAAGGCTAAATGCATTTAAAATCAATATTCCAATTGTAGGAATCAATAATAGTCTTTCTGACATCAATTTGCAGGCAAACATAAAAATTAAATCTTTGCAAAGTGAAGAAGAAAATAGTAGCATCTTTAGTGAGAATATGTCATCTGCTTGTACTTCAAGTTCGTTTAGTGAAGAAGAAAATGTCAACATGAAAAAACTTTCTTTAAAATGCACATTGCACACTATCGAACGCGCATCTAGAATGTATTTAGGGATTCCAAAATATACTTATTTTGTTATAAAAATTTTAGAAAAACATTACAATGCTAACTTGAAAAAAATTCTGGTAACTTTAAAAAAAAATAGATGTGGGCGTTCATTTGCTGAACTTGCAGATGATTTTGGTGTTAGTTCTACGACTCCCTCAAAAAGATTTTCAAAAGTTTTGCCAATTGTATCTAGAGATTTTTAAGACAGTGTATAATGTTCCCCGCTAAAGATATAATTAAAATGAATCTTCCGATGGCTTTTCGAGCAAACTACAGTAATGTAGTAAATATCATTGATTGTTTCGAGATTGAGATAGAAAAACTGACAAACTCGGTAAAACAATCTTTAACTTGGTCTGAGTACAAAAAGTTGCAAAAGTGCAACTCTAAAATATCCAATATCTAGTACTCCAGATGGAATTATAAATTTTGTATCAACTGGTTATGGTGGACGTGCAACAGATGCTTTGATTGCTGAACATAGCAATTTTTTAAAAACATTGCCTGAAAATACTGCTGTAAGGGCTGATCGAGGATTTAAACGTGTTGAACATTTATTAGCAGCTGAGAATTGTTATCTAATAAGACCTCTAAGTGTTTCTGCCTCAGAAAAATGCGATAAAGCAAAAGTTTTGGAAACAAAAAAGATTGCAAGTTTGCGTATACATATCTAGAGAGTGATAAGAACAATAAGGGAGTTTGAATTTCTTGAGCCTCACGTTTGTATTGATATTAAATTAATTCGGCATTCAGATTTAATAATAAAAATAGCTTGTGGCTTAATAAATTTGCAAAGTTCTATCATAAAAGGTTATTAATATAATATTTGTCGCGCCTTCAGATATATCGCTCGATATGGAGAGGGCATATGTTCGTAAAAAAAATTGTAACAATTGTATATTGTGCGCAATTGACCCGATATGTATAAATATGTACTTGTATGTTGTGGGGGAGGGACAACTTCCTTCTTCTTCAAACCTTCTTCCGAGCAACAGCAATTGCGTTTTAACACTAAATTAGTGACTTATTATAACTCATTTTTATAATCAAACGAAGTTTTAATTTTGCAATAAAACATTTCAAAAAATATCAAATAAAGCATTCATACAAATTCATCTTTGCGTACCAACGCAGAACATGGTCCTTCGACAAGATTCATAGATAGTATAGGTTGCATGGTAACTTTAGACCAATGAGGAAAGAGAGCGGGAATACGTCACCCAGACGAGAAATTTAAATGTACTTCTTACATGATAATCTAGTATATGTATATTTTTGTTACAAATTATTATTATAATTATTATAATAATAATTAAAAAAAGGAAATATTTGGAAATTGTTGATGCTGGCTATAAATTTATTCCATTTGCAGTAAAAACTTTAGGTCCGTGGTGCAATGAAGCAGAAAATTTTATCAACAGTTTGGGAAAGAAAATAGTCGACACCACAGGGGAAATCCGTTCTAAAACTTTTTTGAAACAAAGAATAAGTTTGGCAGTACAAAGAGGGAATGCCGCAAGTATTATGGGTACCTTACCAAGTAAATTGGGTTTAGAAGAAATTTTCTTTTTATAATAGGGCATTTTGAATTTTCATGTTTATATACCTATTTTGATGTCATAATAAAATTTATTTTTATTAAAATTATTATAATAATTATAATAATAATAACTATAATTTAACAGTTTCAAATAGCGGGTATAGGACTAAATAAAATAACTTTTGTTAATCGGCTGACGTTTTGGTAATACTTGTTACCTTCTTCAGAGCTAATTAACTAAGTAAATAAAAGTAAGATGTTGAAAAATTAATTATACAATTATATAATAATAATAATAATTCTTTTATTAATGGGATTGAATTTGTCATTTCTGTAGCACAACCTCATCCATTCTTTCAGCAGACACTTATCTTTCGGAAAAATGAAAAACATTATATGTTGACCTTCTGCTTTGGCCTTAACAGAATTATTTTTGCAAATTGCCACACTGCAAACATTAGCTCCCTTCATCTAAAATTATTGCAATATTCATAACAACATACATTTTACAACACAACTTACAATTGAATTAAAATAGAACGAGAAAAGATAATACACTTTTAGGTTAGTTTAACCGACGATTTAACTGCTTATTTATTGTCAAAACCACTTCAAAACACACCTACTGCACAAAACATTAGTTTGTCACAAAAATAATTTAATTACACTAACAACTTTTCACTAAATCTTAAAAAATATTAAATTTTCTTTGATTTCTGCATAAGACATACACATTTATATCGTCTGGATGACGCGTCAATATGGCTGCCGGTGACTCATACTTTTCTTACCAGGCAACCTATACTATCTATGAATCTTGGTCCTTCGACGCCAAATTTGAAGCAGCATCAACAAAAAGCCAAGCAGGTCAGTCCTACTTTTTTACATAATTTCCAATTATTTCCATCAAATTCTATCTGAGCATAATACGTATAATTTATATTGATTTTACGCTACATAAATTTTATTCGGCACAATAAATACCGTAGCGCAAATTTCAGGTTTTTTGTGTCATTCAAGCCACTGGTGGCTAGTTTTTGCAAGTCGTTATCGCCCAGTGTACAATTTTTTAATAATAGACAACCAGTTTTATTTGAATTGAATACCTTTGCAACATTCATTTATTTTAAATAAAATTTATTCAAACTGACAATCCGCATTGCATTTTAGATTAAATCTCAACGAGTTATAGTATTAAATATGTAGTTCGATTTAAACCTTAAGAATCATTAAAAATGACATCAGAGACGTTAAAAAAGCTCGCAGCTCGTAGGGGAGTGATAAAAAGTAAATTGACGCTTTTCGAAAATTATTTGAATGATCTACCAGAATTACTGGATAATCAATCGGTCGCAGAAATCAGGGTTCGTCTGGATTCAACGGCAGGGCAATATAACGAATTTGACATAGTACAATCGGAGATTGAAGAACAGGATAAGGAGAACGCATTGAAAGAAGCGCATATAAGAGAACGGTTAGATTTTGAAACGCGGTATTTCAACTTGTCAGCGCGAGCTGAACTGATACTTAATCCGATTAGAACTGATACTTCGAATAATTCGCGAGCATCTACGCCTCAAAGTACGGCAAACAATATCGGACAACAAAATGGCGATCTTACTAACATTAAATTACCTCGAATGAACTTGCCAACGTTTGCAGGAGAGTACGATCGCTGGACGCAATTTAAAGTAACATTTGAAGGAATGATATACGTGCATTCCGGTCTAACTAATATACAGCGATTTTACTATCTGCAATCCTGTCTAAAAGATGAAGCCGCTCAGGTGATAAGCGCGTTGCCTATTAGTGATGCCAACTATACAGTTGCTTGGGAACTTTTAAAGACGAGGTTTGACAACAAACGAGCTATCGTAAATGCGCATTTGGCCGCCATTCTTAATTTAGCGCCTTTGAACAAAGAATCTCATGTATTACTAAGAACTTTTCAAGACAATTTTTTGCAAAACTTTAGATCTCTCAAAGCTTTAGGAGAAGAAGTTGATCATTGGGACACTCTTCTCATATTCGTATTGTTGTCAAAACTCGACTTTAAGACGCGCCGTGAATGGGAAACATACGCTAAAGATATTACAACCCCTAAAATTGATAATTTAACTACATTTTTATCAGAACGTGCACATTTGCTAGAGTCATGGCAGCAAAATCAAATAACAAACTCTAATTCTTCAGCTAAACCATATTTTGACAAAAACAAACATCGTCAAAATCGAATTGTTGCGAATCACCCGGCAATTGCATCAAAGTTATTTTGTCCATTATGTAAAAATTCACACAACATCTATCAATGCAAAAGGTTTATAGACTTTCCTATCAGTACTAGAATAGCCGAAGCTCGGCGCTTAAACCTCTGTACAAATTGTTTAAAACACGGTCATGAACCCATTAAATGCTTCTCTGAATATTGCTGCAGAATTTGTCATAAAAAACATAATTCTTTGCTACACATAACAACTAGTAATTTGATACCACCTCCAGAAAATCAAAGTATCATATCAAACGCCAATCCACAACCAGGAACTTCTCATTCAGATACAAGACCTGATAAGAATATTAATCATGATACACAGTTTAGCTGTAACTCTGTATCCTTAAATTCGTTTGTCTTACTTCCTACAGCAATTGTACAAATTTTTGATTCAACGAACAAACCTATTACATGTCGCGCTCTATTGGATAGCGGATCTCAATCGAATTTCATTCGACAGTCCTTTTTTACACAACTAAGGCTAAATGCATTTAAAATCAATATTCCAATTGTAGGAATCAATAATAGTCTTTCTGACATCAATTTGCAGGCAAACATAAAAATTAAATCTTTGCAAAGTGACTACACTACTAGTTTAACATATTTAGTAATAAATAAAATAACTAACATTTCATCACAGCATATTTGCAAAACTTCAGAAATTCAAATTCCAAAATCCATAGCTTTAGCTGATCCAGGTTTTAATCACTCGTCAGAAATAGATATTTTACTGGGAGTGGGTACTTTCTTTGAATTGTTGCAACCAAAACAAATTAAATTGGGTCTTGGTAGACCAATACTACAAGAAACAAAACTGGGGTGGATCATATCGGGTAACATTTTTAAACCTAATAATTTAAAGCAACATTGCAATCTCTCAATTACAAACACGGATTTGTCAGATAAGCTAGAACGGTTTTGGTTAATAGAGGAAAACTGTAATATCAAAAATCAAAAATACACACAAGAGGAGCAAGATTGAGAAAACAGTTTCATCAAATCGTATAGTTGAGACAGAACAGGTAGATTTACAGTCAAACTTCCAACACGCGATAACATAAGGCATTTAGTTGAATCAAATCAAACTGCCATTAAGCGATTTTACTCAATAGAGCGAAAATTAAACAAAAATCCAACATTAAAACGTGAATATACTAAGTTTATGGAAGAATACAAAAATCTCGGTCACATGACTCGTATTAGTCCTACTACAAACTATAGCAATTTAACTTATTACATGCCTCATCACGCGGTTGAAAAAACAGATATTTTAACAACTAAGATTTGTGTGGTATTTGACGCGTCGTTAAAGACTTCTTCAGGCTTAATTCTCAATGATGTGTTGATGGTTGGCCCAACAATTCAAAGTGATTTATTTTTGATATTACTAAAATTCCGAAAACACCAATTTGTTATCACCGCGGACATAGCAAAAATGTATCGTCAAGTAAACATTTATAAACCCCAGCGCGACCTGCAAAGGATTGTGTGGCGATCAAGCCCAGACTCTGATTTACAGCACTTCAGACCTAACACAATTACTTACGGTACTGGTCCAGCATCATTTTTAGCCACAAGAATACTAAAGCAACTTGCCGTTGATAATGAACAAGAATTTCCTCTTGAAAGTCAAATAATTGCTAATGATTTTTATGTGGACGACATAAAAATAAACTTACAGGTTCTTCCAATGTAACTGATTTAATCAATTTACGAAAAAATATAACGAGAATTTTAATATCTGCAGGTTTAGAACTTAGAAAGTTCGCATCGAACAACTCCGAAGTTCTTGCTGATTTGCGTTTAGCTAGTGATCAAATAGACCCTTTCATACTGTCGGATGGAACTTCCAATAAGACTCTTGGCATTACTTGGGATCCGCATTTGGATCAATTTATATATCGCACTGGCTTGATCAAACATTCTTTCAGTAGCTTGACGAAATATTTTGTCGGAAACGGCTCAAATATTTGATCCTCTAGGATTGCTTGGCCCCATTGTAGTACTTGCTAAATTGATTTTGCAACAATTGTGGCAGTTGAATATAGGTTGGGATGAATCTGTACCAATTCATCTTAGTGATTCTTGGTTCGAATTTCGAAACTATCTTAGTCATGTACGTACAATACACATCCCTCGGCATGCTTTATTGCCCAATCACAAAACATTAGAACTACATGGTTTTTGTGATGCCTCTGAAAAGGCCTATGGATGTTGCATCTATATCCGATCTCAGGATGAAAATAAAAAGATATGTGTCAGATTACTTTGTGCCAAATCTAGAGTGGCGCCTTTAAAAACGATTTCCCTACCTAGATTAGAACTATGTGGAGCTGTATTACTATCTCGTCTAATGAAAAAGATAATGTCAATTTTAAGCATAGAGTTTAATTCAATTCTATATTGGACAGACTCCACCATTGTTCTGTCATGGCTTTCATCTCAGCCAGCAACGTGGAAAGTATTTGTCAGCAATAGACTTTCAGAAATTCAACAAACATCTCAAATTGATAATTGGCACCACATTTCCGGTCAGAATAACCCAGCAGACATAATATCTCGTGGAAGTTATTTTTCGGATCTTGAATCCTAAACTCTTTGGTGGAATGGCCCAAATTTCTTACTAGCCGACTCGTTTAACTTGACTGACTGTCATATTTCCAAATTTGCTCGAACAGCTACTACCGAATCTTTCGAAATTAGGAAAAAACATCTTAATGCATTAGTTGTAAATTACGATGACGAGTTTATTGAAAGATTTTCTAAGTATTCAATATTATTGCGAGTCACTTCTTACTGTCTAAGGTTTATAAACAATGCAAAGAAAACCTCTGTCAAAATCACTGGTAAATTAACTGTAGCAGAATTTCAAAAGAGCGAGGAATGTCTTATTAAACTTGTACAAGCCAAGTCATTTGGGCATGAATTACAACAATTGCGTAACGGGCACCGCATAAATGTGACAAGCAAATTAAAATCATTAAACCCATTTTTAGATAGAAATGGGATAATTCGAGTTGGAGGTCGGTTAGGCAAATTAAAACTTAAGTTTAATCACAAGCATCAGTTACTGCTTCCGTACAATCATCACCTCACCAAACTAATAATTAGCCATGAACATGAAAAAAACCTCCATACTGGAATTTTGGCAACGTTATCCATTGTTAGGCAAAGGTTTTGGCTCATCAACGGAAAAAGAATGGTGCGTTCTATTGTCAAACGGTGCATTAAATGTTTTAAGGGAAAGCCCAGTACTCTTTATCTACTCACGGGCAATTTACCAAGCTCTAGTGTAACATCCAGCCGCCCGTTTTCATCCGTTGGAATTGATTATGCTGGCCCTT
>OY744569.1:829864-942093 GCA_963556235.1 Cryptophagus acutangulus
CCATGTAATTTCTAAGAAGTAATAAAACTTTTGAAGTCAACGAACAGCTGTCTTTAGAGTTTTCTGTAAGATTCACAGCAAAGCATGAATAAGGCATAAAAAATAGCTTTTTCCATGCGCTTACGGAGTTATCTTTTAAAACATTCTCCAAAAGATGTAAAAGAACATTAGCAGCTAGGTTTCGACAGCCTCGAGGAAGTCTCTTTAGTACTCTGCATCTAGCCTTACTCAATTCTGTAGTGAATGAATGAGAAACATCGAAATTATTTAGTACTTCAAGATTTTGTACAACATTTTCTGATGGTTTTTTATGAACTTTTGACATATGAATTTTTATTCCACGATTACCTTGACATTTTTTTTCACATTGTGGACATTGTCTTTGGTTAGAAGAATCATTCGCTTGTGTTGTAGATTGTTGAGAATTCAATGTAATCATTTTAAGTTCGATTTTAAGTCATCAAACAAGCACATCGGTTCGGGTGCTATTACATACCCTGATTTAAATTTATCTTGACAAAAATGTTTCTAATTAATTTCCAATAAACGTCAGATTTCAAATAATTTTCTTCAATAAAAAGTTACAAGACCAGCAGCAGACAAGAATCCAATTTGATATAGTACAAATATTGTTTACAAACGTTTTGTATACAAAAATATAATTGATTGCGATTTATAAAGTGATTTTTAAAGCAAAACTTGTAGAGCTCAAAAATGCACGTTTGATCAGTTTTGTTTTGTTTTTTTTTTTTTTTTTTTCATCTCGATTATATTTCATATATATATTTATATATATATATATATATATATCCTTCAAGGAAGCCGCTATGTCGCGCCTTCAGATATATCGCTCGATATGGAGAGGGCATATGTTCGTAAAAAAAATTGTAACAATTGTATATTGTGCGCAATTGACCAGATATGTAAAAAATGTACTTGTATGTTGTGGGGGAGGGACAACTTCCTTCTTCTTCAAACCTTCTTCCGAGCAACAGCAATTGCGTTTTAACACTAAATTAGTGACTTATTATAACTCATTTTTATAGTCAAACAAAGTTTTAATTTTGCAATAAAACATTTCAAAAAATATCAAATAAAGCATTCATACAAATTCATCTTTACGTACCAACGCAGAACAATATTTATAATGTCTATAGATAAGAGAATTGTTTGTTTAAAAAAGAAAATATGCAATGGTTTTTGTAATTTTATTTTGACAAAAATAATATTGAACAAGAATAAAATCTTGAGAATTATTGTATAAACGAGTTTCAGGAATAAAAACATAAAAACATGCCGTGTATTTTAACACGCGTTTAAATTTCTGTGCAATAAATATTTAAAAAATTGTTTTTTTTTATATAAAAATATTAAAACACTATATATTTGATTGTAGTTTACATGTAAAACCGAGTGTAAAAGTAATAGAATTAAGTTTTTTTTTTATTTTGCTATAGATGCTAATAGTACTGAAAATATATTTTCACCCCAGAATGTTTTAGCTCTATTGATCATTTCTGTAGTGTAGTTTGCATCCTAATCAACATATATATATATATACTTACCATTTTTTTGTTTTTTTTTTCTCAAAATTGGGATCGGCAACACATAATAAACATTTTTTTTTTAAAACACAAACATTTGAAGTTGTGCTTGCGCATTGTATTTAGCTGTAATTTTATTACCTTCTTTTAAATAATTTTTAACGGTTTTGTATTTTTGCGGACACTTAATTTCTACTAAAAAAAATTCAGTTAGTCCGACCGGAGATGCACCAATAAAAGGATAAACACAACTATTTTTCAATCCAGTAAACATTATTTTTAGGTTTAAAGAATGCGATAACACACCTAATACCTTTTTTTTCAATAACCGTCCACTTGCCATTGCTATGGTATCACGGACTTTGGTTACACCAATAATTTGTTTGACTAAATTAGTTTTGCAATGTACAGCATCATACAGTTTTGAGGCTGTTATTCTACCATATTTTAGTTCAAACCATAGACTGCAACCCGATTGATCTACAGTTGAATTGGCTGCTTCATGGTGCATAATTTCCGTAATATTTGATTAACAATATTGAAGAAAATTTTCGTAAGTTTGGCTTTCACCTGTAGTAGAATATCTTATCATTAGCTGCCACATACTTAGACCATTTGTGATTGTACAAGATTCTTGGTTGAATTCCTTAAATAGTTGTCCTTCATATTCTTTGCCGGAACTATTTCATGTAAAAACGCAGTAGTTTCCTTATCGCACAATAAGGGTCAAATTCATAGACGCCACTCACACTCAACTCACACTTAACTCAATTTTCTCTCTTAACAATTTGGCACTCATAGTAGGTAAAAAATATAATTTTTTCAAGAAATGTAGAGTACATAGTTCTAAATCTACATTTCTTGAAAAATTTATATTTTTTAACTACTATGAGTGTCAAATTGTTAAGAGAGAAAATTGAGTTAAGTGTGAGTGGCGTCTATGAATTTGACCCTTAGTCTTCATCGGCTCCTAAATCTTTCATGATGTTATGTTAAATATTTCAATGATGTTTCTATTTCAATGATATTATTTGCCTACAAAGAGACAAATGTATACAGTACTGAAATGTGGCGGAAAGTCAGCAATGTTAACGGAATGCAATTGCCGATAGCATGCACTTTGTATATATTTTGATAATATTCTAATTAGCGCGCAAAATCTGAAGAAACATGACAAACTTTTGAAAATAGTAATGGAATGCGCGCGTGAACATAAAGCTAAGTTCAATCCAGAAAATAAAAAAAACAGTCAATATAAAAAAAAAACTCTGTAAAATTCATCGGTAATATTACATCAGAAAATAAAATTAGGCAATTGCGCAATGCAGGAAGAAATACCAAAGTATCCGTTTCACGTGGTGGCTATGGATTTATTCTAATACGCTGGACAGGATTTTTTTTTGGATTATTTGATGCATTTTCTAATTATTTGATCGCAATTTCATTAAACAATAAAATGTCAAATCATATAATTGAACAAATTAATAAAGTATTCTTTAAAATCGGGTTTTCAACTATAATTAAATGCGACAATAGCTCATTTGTTTCTCGAGAGTTTGATCATTAAGCGTCTAAATACAATATTCAATTCAAATTTTCAAGCCTTCGTTATCCGCAAAGTAATGTCAAAGTAATGGCGTTGCTATTGCTAAAAACATATTAAAATGCTGTTATGAAGCAAATAGTCTGAGCTCATACTAATAAAAATTTTTAGAATAAAATGTGACTCTGATGGCAGGTATGCGATTGTAACCATCGGAATTGATTTTTGGAAGATTGATTAAGACAAAATTGCCAGTGGCGAGTTTATTGTTAGTCAGAAATAATATAACGGAAGAATTAACTCAGAATAAAATTGAAAATCAAAAGGATAGACAAAGGTACTATTTTAATAAAAACGCCAAGTCATTATCGGTATTAAGCGTTAATGATAGGGTCATTTTTTTCAAAAAAACGGAAAAGAGTGGCACTATGGAACAATAGTAAGAATAGTTAATGATCGGTCATACATAATTAAGAAATATTTTGATAATTATTTCAGACGTAACCGGAGATTAATGGATAAAACACACAATGTTGATTTTAATGCTAGTGAATTGTTTTTGAAAGACAATGTCAAAAAAGGTGTTAGTCAAAGTCTGCCGAAAATATACATAGAGCCACCAGTAAACGTTGATAACAATACGGAAACTGTTAAAATAAAAAACAATATCGAATCAAATATGCCCTGTACTGTGGATAAACCAGAGACACCAATGACGGAGGAATATATAAATCAGACGCCATTGGTAGAAATCAAGACTGGTTTGGAATCAATTAATCAAAAAGAAAATGTAAACCCCACTGAGGAAATTAGAACAAGAAGTGGTCGGTTAATTCGACAACCAAAAAAATATTGTTATTAAAATTGTCAAGTTCAAAAAGAAGAGCGTGTAATAAGTACTCAAGTTAGAATGTAAGAATGTCACACCACACATGCGCACCACCGTAGAAGCGAAGTGCAAAGGTGGTCGAGCCTTGACCGTACAAGTAGCAGTGTCGCAATAAATAACACAATGAGGAAGATGCATATAATTTATTTTGCCTGAAATATATTTTCAAATTGTTAAAAAAATATGTTGTAAGGCAACGGAACAATGTTTTTGATAATTTATTACGTCTGTATTACTGAAAATCTCGATTATATTTCATAATTAATTCAAACAATGTCACGTGAGCTAAAACGCAGTTCCATTGGTGTGACGTCACCCGACGGTCTCGATTGTTGATATAGGTTATGTATGGACCGAGTATTTAACTTCTGTGGTACGTTTTGAGTGGTTTTAGATCGTATTATTTTATGTTAGCTCTCTACATAAATGCAAACCCAAACTTTTTTGGAGCCGAACTACCAGGAGCGAAAACAGAAAGGTAAAGAATGTTTTTTACTCGGTTTTTGATTTTGAATTATATTAGATGAATTTTTAATTTGGTGTTTTTAGCTAATGTAAATAATTAGCTAATTAATTCTTAGATCTTACTAATGGTTTTGTTTCATTCATATTCAAAAAGCGTAAAAAAAAACCAAACCACGAAGCAGAAGTTGCAATATCCAATACACCGGCACACAAGTAAATATTAGCGAGCTGACGAGAGCGCCTGGTGACGTCACAACAGAGCGAGTCCTGTTCTCGCCGTTTACGCGGCGATTCAAATTCATCATTTTTAATTAATTTATTTTAAACGCATTTCTGAACCGATTTATATGATTTTGGTATGAATAGAATTCTGATTTTTTTTACTATTTATGTAGGCTATTTTCTAAAAACGTGCATCTTCCTCATTGTAATTTATATAATAAAGAGCTCGAACTATTAGACAAAACATAATTATTTGCACTAATAAGCCAACGCATATTACAGCTGTCAAGTTTCTATTGCATCTAATAATATTGAAGTTACCATTAAAGAAGTCGCTATCATGAACACTATCCTTAAGCCAAGTTAATAACATCGGATTGACTCTGGTAACCATATGTAGCCATGTACAATTTATTTGCTCTAGTCTTACAATCGCGAACATATTTGTAAATTATATTTGACCAGGATGAACATCTTTCGACTTGGACGAGTTCACAGATGATTGCTGCTTATTGCTACTTATGCTAACTTCAAATTTAAAAGATAAAGATTTTTGTTTAAAAACAGTACAGTTTTTGTCCTAGGATCGATACCCGGATTGAGTTTAGCTAAATTGACACAGTTTATACATTTGAGACTAGAACCCACAATTACACATTTGCCTGCTCTTTTACTGCTTAGGTGGTTAAAATCACAACACTTAAAATATCGACGTATCTCAACAGCATCATATATATTACAGTGATCATAAACTACGAACAGTTTGCCACAATCAAGGATCCTTCTTTATCAGCCAGACTCTCAAGTGGGAGCTTCTAAACTGACTTTTCTAATTCAAGTAAAAAAAATTGCGCAATTTAATTTTTTTTTAGAGCAACCTTTAGGAATCAGAATACCATATAATTATTGAACTAAAGCTTTTCCAGCAGTGAAATTCAGTAATTTATCAATAAAATCTTAGAGGATGTAAAATATATGTGACTTAGCTTTATTCAACTATTTTTATCGAGTGAAAACGTCAACAACGTAAAAGCCAACTTAATATTTAAAATTAACTAGTAAGCACTGTAAATTCAACACTCTCCCTCAGTGTTAACCATAAATTTATAAGATAAATAAAAATGTCGATCTTTATCCAATGTTTTCGTCAATAAATCCGCAATATTTTCTTTTGTAGAAACATACTTAATTTCGACATTGTTTTCAGCAATTCTCTCCCTGACATAGTGATAATAGACATCAATATGCTTATTTTGTTGATGTAATACTGGATTTGTAGACAAACATATTGTAGCTTGATTGTCACAAAGTAAAAGCGGTTTCAGATTAATCTTCAAATGCTTCAACAAATAACTCATCCACATGACTTGTCGACATGAAGCTGAAAGAGCCATATACTCTGCTTCAGTTGTTGAAACAGTTACACTTTGTTGCTTTTTTGATGACCAAGAAATCACTGCTTCTCCATAGAGTCCTATATAACCACTATAAGATCTTCTATCATCAATAGAATTTGCATATGAAGCGTCACTGTACATAATCAAAGTGGGAGACAACGTTTGCTTATAAATAAGCTTGATTTTCATACTTCCTTTAAGATAGCGAAAAAGATATTGAACCATATTATTGTGAGCAACTGATGGATCAGAGCTAAATTGTGATAAAACATTTACTATATGAGCAATGTCGGGTCTTGTTCCCATGGCCAAATATAACAAACTTCCAATCTTAGATTAATACATCGTTTTATTATTTCTAGATTTTTCTGGTTTGGTTCTTTCTGGTTTGTGCCACAATCCATTGGACATGAGACTGACTTACACTCTAACATATTATATTTTTCAAGTATTTTGTGATAAGAAATTGTTCTTGGGATAATGTCACATAGTTTTTGAATCATGTTATCTGAATTGACAAAAGAAATCTTGGAATTCCCAAAATAGTAATTTCAAAATTATCTTTTAATAGTTTTTCAATATGATCTACCATTTCTTCAGTAGATCCCAAAATCAAAATAACATCGACATAAATTGCCAGTATTTGCTTTCCGTTTTGTGATAAAAACATACAAGGATCAGCAGATGACTGTTCCAAGTTAATTTGTTTCAATACTGAAACAAGTTTTTGGTTCCACTGACGTGGGGATTGTTTAAGACCATAAATACTCCTTTTTAAACTGCATACTCTCCCTAGTTGAGTATTCAACTTTTATGAGCACTTGACAATCAAAATCTCCATTTAAAAAGGCTGTGTTTATATCCAGTTGTCTTACAATCATTTTAAAATGAAGTGCATATGCAATTAGAATTCTTATAGCCCGGTCAATTTAGCATGAAAAATAGGGGTTACCTTGCATAAATTCCCAACAAGCTGAATTTTTGCATAAACGTTAGGAACACCATTATAATGAAATTGTAAAAAGTCCTCACGAATCCCGTGTGTGCTAAAAAAGTTATTTGAGGTCAAAGGTCACAAAAATGAGTTTTTTGAATTTTTTCACAAAACAGTTTGTTTTATCAAAAAAAAATTCAAACAAAAATTGTAGACCAGGCAATTGTCTACAAAAATGGTCTTTACTTTTTTTTTCGTAAGATTTGCCATTTCTGAGAAAAAAGCGATTATAAAATTTACTGGAATTGTATTCTCCGTATTATACATGAGTATACGCTCAAAATAATGTCTCGGTTTATTTTCAGCGTACTCATTGTATGTGCGTGGCGTTGAGCAGCATGCACCTGCTATGCAGTGTACGTGGCAGTTTTTGGTACTTGCTCTGCTCTTTTGATTTTGTGAGGTTAGAAGTTCCAATTGATTTTTTACTAAAGTTTGGTGCTGCATTCAGTTTTGAAAATATGTCGCAATTATGCTTTATTTGTTATAAATCTTTAAATGAAAGTGAAATTGTTACTGTTGAACGTGGCATAAAGGCGTTAATTGACGCAAGTATTGAAAGAGGTGATGAATTTACTGACTATTTAAAAGACCAAAAAACAGTGACAATTCATGTGCAGTGTCATAAAAGCTACACTCGGAAGAGTACTATTGCTGCAGTGAAAAGACAACATAATGAAGAACAAGCCAGTACATCTCAAGCTCAAGTTAGTCCTCCTCGTACTAGAGCACGAGTAAGCGAATTCGCTTTTTGTTTTAAAAACTGTTGCATCTTTTGCGGAGAGAAATTGAATGACGACTATGAAACGAAACGAGCGAAGACATACCGGCGTAAAATTTGTAAAGTTAGTACATTGTCATTCAA
Source organism: Cryptophagus acutangulus (assembly GCA_963556235.1). NCBI lineage: Eukaryota > Metazoa > Arthropoda > Insecta > Coleoptera > Cryptophagidae > Cryptophagus > Cryptophagus acutangulus. The sequence continues at coordinate 837,784 of OY744569.1, forward strand.
AGAATCTGTTCTGAAAATAGCTCAGTCTCGTTCTGATGACGCATCAAAAACTGTTGTTGCACGCATCAGTTTTGAACATGATTTAGTTGCTGCTGAAGCTGCCTAGCATAAGGATTGTTATAGTTTCTTTTTAAAACCGACTACTGGGAGTAAAGCCGGTCGTCCTCAAGATGAAGCATTGAATCTCGCCATGGAAAAAATATTTACATATGTCGAAAATAGTGATGACTGTCAATTTACATTGGAGGAATTAAAAAATGTTTGTCAGAATTCAAATATAGATAACAGAACTATCAAACTACGATTAAAATTGAATTATGGTGATAAAGTTATTATCACTGAAAAACCGGGACAAAAATTAACATTCATAAGTTTTATTGATAATCAGTACGATGTTTTAAATCAAGTCTGGGGTGGAAAAAATAAATTTAATGCCAAAGAAGAGCGAATAAGGATCCTGGAAGCTGCGGCATCAATCATTCGGGAAGATATTCAATCGGTAGTAATCGATAATTCTCATTACCCCCCACTAGGTCGTATGTTTGATGATATAAACATGTATATTCCGGAATCACTGACTTATTTATTAGAACAAATTATTTTAAAAAATAAGCGTTTCAATTTAGAACATTTACAATTAGTATGTTCAAACATTAGTCATAGTATTATGACTGCTGTTCGACCTCGGTCTTTTAAGTCCAAACTACAATTGGGTCTTGCAGTTTTTTTCCATCGACGGTTTGCCTCAAAACGTCTCATACAACTTTTTTCGTCATTTGGTAAGTCACATTTATTACTGCTAATAAATAATAAGTAAGATTTTTTGGCATTTACAGGTATGTGCGCATCTTATAATGAAATTATGATGTACGAGGCAGCAACAGTTTTTCATAGTCCACCTTATGTCTTACCACCAAAAACTGGAACGTTTATTCAATATGTTGCAGACAATGCTGACATAAATGTAATTACACTGGACGGTCATAATACGCTCCACATAATGGGTATCATCCAAATTGTTACTCCAAAAAGTTCAGTTTTACCAGAAGAGCCTATATCACGAATAAGAGAAGTTGCTGCAGCTACAGAATTTGCCGCAAAAGCTCATGTTCCAATACAGGTTTATCAAAATAATGGTGTAGTAGGTTACAGTAAAATCAAAGTCGAAGATTTTGATTATAAAAATGAAACAACAATTTTGTTATTAAAAAAAGTCGACGTGGTATGGTTGTATGGCAAATGAAAAAAATTATCGCTACCTGGTTGGAATGGTTACATTGAACACTTAACTAAAAATGTTATAAATTTTTCAATATCTAAAATTTCGTTTCTACCTTTTATACACCAGCCTGCTAGCAACTACAATACCATATACACGACTTTACTTTGTGCATTGGAGAATGCAAAACGTTACGGTCACGATGTATGCGTTATTACTTTCGATCAACCTCTGTATGCAAAAGCTCGGGAAATTGTATCAGCTGCACCTGAAGGGTCCGAATTATCGAAGATCATAATCAGGTTAGGAGGATTTCATCTCCTCATGTCATTTTTTGGAGCAATTGGTTACATCATGCAAGGAAGCGGCATTAAGGAAGTACTTTCTTTGATTTATGCTCTAAAGTCATTGGAAAAAATAATGAATGGTCATGCTTTTGCGAGAGCTGTCCGAGCACATACATTACTTCAACTTGCATTAGGAATCATAATATCTAAAGAACTTGTTTTTGATGACAACATAGATGTAAATCTTAACATCACTATTGAAAGCTTAATAAATGGCACTCTTTCCTATTATGATATTGAAAATGATTATGAAACATCTGAAGTATTACTTCAACAGTTTAATGAAAAGCTGAGAGAATATGAAGAACGAGGACCAACGGGTAAACTATGGATACAATATTTCCACATGGTGCAACTTGCAAAACAGTTTATAAGAGCTGAACGTATGGCAGATTGGCAAGCTCACTTAAAAACTGTTAAAGAAATGCTTCCTTATTTCCACGCATCAGGACATTTTCCTTATGCTAAGTCTGCGCACTTGTATCTGCAAGACATGATAAAATTAAATGAATCTATCGATCCTAGTGTTTACCAACGATTTACAGAAGGATTTTTTACGGTTAGACGTTCTAATAAGTTTAGTTGTGGGACTTCAACAGATATGGTAATAGAACAGTCACTGATTAAATCTATGAAGACAGATGGAGGTATTGCTCGAGGAAGGAGTACTAAGGAAAGTGTCATCAGCAAATGGGTTTATAGTATGCATGCGATGAATACCGTTTGTGAAGCATTGGAAAATCTCGCGCAAGTAAGAATGGATACTGTTGATCAACATGTTGATGCAAAGGACTCACGAGTGAAGAAAGATGCTAAAGATGTACAAACTCTTCTAGATTGGTTTTCATTACATAATCCTTTTCCAGAGGTTAACAAAGTTTTATCTATTGCCAGTGGAGTCGTTGGTGATGACAAAATTAACTGTCATAAAGCTCGCGAACTTGGGATTTTCACCATGTCTAAATTGAAAGGACTGACATTTAATAATATAAAACTGAAACGTGCTGATAAAGTAATACCTCTTTTAGCTATGAGTAGCACCATAAAAGTTCATAATGAGAAAGTACCTGTTGACCCTGTGTTATTATTTCAACGCATGAGTATTACTAAGGCCTTTGATGATAAAATTGAAAAATGTTTTGAATATGAATTGGCTCCGTACCCATTGTCCTTATTCGATGAGCTTGGAATGCGAAAATCACAAAAATCAGCCATTTATGATTGTTTTCATAAAGTTAACATTGATATTGAGAAAAAACACACTACATATACTGTAGATGGAGGATCTTTAATCCATCGTGTGGTCTGGGATCGAGAAGATACATTTAGCGACATCTTAGATAAACATGTTTGGTATGTACGTAGACATTTTGGGCAAAAAGTGACCGTAGTATTTGATGGCTATAACAATTGTACAAAAAACATTAAAGCGGCAGAACAAGGTCGCCGTGTGACAAAAACGTCTGCATCTGCTGATATTCTTTTTGACGAGTATATGACAGTTCCAACTAGCCAACAACAATTTTTTTCAAACATTCATAATAAGTCTCGGTTTATAACAATGCTAATAGAAAAATTTACAAATGAAAATATTATAGTGAAGCAAGCTGATAATGAAACAGCATTATAGAAACAGCAATTAATCAATTCAATCCAACTGATGTAAATGTGGTTGTTGGTGAAGATGTTGATCTGTTGGTATTACTAACCGCTCGAACTCCCATTGAAAAAGTCATTTATTTTTTAAAACCAGGCAAGGCTCAACATCCATCAGAAATATTTTCAAATTACAGTTTATCGGCTTATCCTAAATGTAAAGATCATATTTTATTTCTACATGCTATGACTGGCTGTGATACAACATCAGCAATGTTTCGGAGGGGAAAAACCTCAGTGTTTAAAATGTTTGAAAAACAAGATTTAATAAAATGTGCAGAAGTTTTTGAAGATATCAAGTCTGCCTCAGAACCTTTAATATCCCACGGCATTCGCTTCCTTCTTTTTCTGTATGGAGCTCCAAAAAAAATCATCTGCATAGACAAGTTACGTTACTTATCTTTTGCAAAAAATTCTCGTAATAAAAAACGTGTGCAATTAGCTACTCTTCCTCCTACCTCGGCTTCTGCTCGTCAGCATTTCTATAGAGTTTATTACCAGATTCAAGTGTGGCTTGGGAATAAACTGGATCCAGAAGAATGGGGTTGGAAGCTAGTTAATAATGTTTTGGAACCAATCCACACTCTACTTCCACCTGCACCAGAACATCTCCTAAACACTATTTTTTGCAACTGCAAAATGGGGTGCAATTCGAAATGCGGCTGCAAAAAAGTTGGGTTGTTTTGTTCACTAGCATGCACGAATTGTCAGGGCCATTCGTGCGATAATGTTGAATCTCCAACAGATGAAGATGCTGACTTTGACGACGACACAATTGATGTTTTGCAGTTAGAGCAATCAACGTCTCCGGAAGAAGAAGAGGAAAGGGAAGAGGAAGAGGAACAATAAGAATAAGACTGTGAATAATCAGTTCTCTACAATAAATTTCAGTTGTGTCATGATCTCATGATTAAAAAAAGTATTTTTCTTCATTATTTAATTTTCTTCATTTCAAATAAGTTTTAAAAATAATTTATTAAATTAAATTATTTTCGAAACTGGTCAGCCAAATTATTTTGTTTTATTTTGTTTGATCCTCTCATCCCAAGATAATTTTTACATTTAGACCGTAGAGTAGGACTACCGGGGAAACGTTAAGAAAATTCCGCTACAGTAGGCAGCACGTAGTCATACATAATTATGGAAAATACAATTCCAGTAAATTTTATAATCGCTTTTTCTCAGAAATGGTAAATCTTAGGAAAAAAAAAGTGGGAACCATTTTTGAAGACATTTGCTTGGTCTACAACTTTTGTTTGAAAAATTTTTTGATATAACTATCCGTTTCGCAAAAAAATCCTAAGAACCCATTTTTGTGACCTTTGACCTCGAATAACTTTTTTAGAACACACGGGATCGATGGGGACTTTTTACAATTTCATTATAATGGTGTCCCTAACGTTCATGCAAAAATTCAGCTAGTTGGGAATTTATGCAAGGTTCAATGTCTATTTTGACCGGGCTATTATGGTTTCATAACAAACTACTGGTGAAAATATTTCATCAAAATCAATTCCAGGTATTTGGCTGAATCCTTGGGCAACCAATCTAGCTTTATACTTGATAACTTCACCTTTGCTTGACAATTTCTTTTTAAACACCCATTTACATCCAACTATTCTTCCTCCATTTGGCATATCAACAAGATCCCACACATTATTTTTATTCTTTTTCATTGAATCTAACTCATCATTTACAGCTTCTTTCCATTTATCAGATTCTGGTGCAGTTATGGCTTCAGAATATGATATTGATTCATCTAGAGCTAAATTACATTCATATTCAAAACGTTGTGGAGGTACACTTGTTCTACTACTACGCCTTAGAGTAAATATAGAACTTGTTTGTTTTTCTTGATTTATTTCCTCTGTTAAAGTAGTGTCTTTGTTATAGATTTCTGGACTAATTTTGTTATGTTTTTCTGTTCCTTTTTCATCTTCAGTCACTTTTTTAACTTTAGTTTTATTTCATACTCATTTCTTTGTTTATCTGATTGATTTCTATTTATGGGTTGAATCAGAATAGCTTAATTATTTTCAGATGGAAATTTATAATCTCTTGAGATTATAACTTTTTTTCCTGTCCAAAATCGATACCAACCATCTTTTTCACCATAACCAACTAATACTGTTTCTACAGCTCGTGGTTGAAATTTATTACCAGTTTTTTGAACTTCTTTGGGTATATGAACTTATGCTTTTTGACCAAAACTTTTAAGATGACCTATTGATGGTTTTTTATTAAAGAAAATTTCAAATGGTGATTTTTTATTAAATGAATGTGGAAGACGATTTTTTGTATATGCAGCATAAGCAACAGCTTCTGCCCAAAACGACCACGAAATATCTGAATCAATTAAGCAAGTTCTAGACATTGTAATTATTGTTTGATTGAATCTTTCTGCCATTCCATTCGTTTCATGAATTCTAGGAATAGAATACTCATGCTTTATTCCTACAGATTTAAAATAATTATGCAAATAATTTTTAGTATACTCTCCTCCATTATCCCTTTTGAAAAATTTAATCTTTTTATCCATCATTCGTTCCATTTTTGTAATGTATGTTTTAATTGCACCTTCTACATCATTTTTATTAGTAATAAATTTAATTTCTGCATATCGAGATAACTCGTCGATAAAAGAAACGTAATAATATTTTTTTCCAATTGATTTTGTAGAAAATGGTCCAGCTACACCAGAATGAAATTTTTCAAGAATTTTCTAAGACATTTTTGATTTTTCACAAGCTGCACAATCAATTGGTGTACGATCTTTTGTCAAAACTTCAGGATCAGCTACAGCTTTTTCAATATTATTGAACAAATTTACTGGAGCATGTCCCAATCTTGTATGCCAAGTCTCAATACTAATATGTGCATTTTCTTGTTGAAGAATTGCTTCTTGAAATACATTTTGTTTATTCTCTGAAACAACCCATCCAACAATAGTTTTATTCTTCCATAAAGTTATATCATTTTCTCCTTTCATGGCTATTCCTTTTGATTTAATTTTATTCCATGACATTAATGAACATTTTAGCTCTGGAGCATACAAAACATCATACAAGGTAATTTTTTTTTCTACGACCACTATGAAATTGAGCATTTTGTGCATAAGTTGCTAGATGAGAAAGTAGGCAATTGCTCATACCGTGAGATATGGCCGTGAGATATTATTTCCCACACTACACATGCGCATTGCGCGTACATGTCGTGTAATCGTTGAGAGTCGAGACGAATTTTGTTTTGACAATTGACTTTTGTTATTGAAATAGTGTTGTCAGTTTATTATAACGTAAATACCATAAACATTTGCGCATAAAATTCATATTGTTAGATAATTTGTTAATAAATAAACAGTTAAATTAATATAAAGTTTAATAAAAAAAAATGTGTTCGTAGAAAAAGTACAGTGTGTAACTCGTGCAAAAACGCTAATTTCTCACTCGTGTGATTTGCGCACTCGCCTACGGCTCGTGCTGGCAAATTCACGCTCCTGAGAAATTAGCTATTTTCCGCACTTGTTACACAATATACTATAGTTTTACCAAACGGCAATAATGCAACTAGATTTACGTTGCCAATATGAGTAATATCTACTCGGTTGTTATTTCCTAGTCGATTAATGTTTTCCACATACTACAAGCATCAGTGCAGCAAGTTAACTGAGGAGTAATATTGGAATCAACGTTAAATAGCAAAAATGCTCTTGCTAATGAATGTCTATAGCGCCAGCTTTCAGCTTTTGTCTCAAAATCAATGAGTTCAGCAGCTTTTAAAGTTTCTTTCATCTCAGGTTTTTTCTCTTCGCCAGTTACTATTTTATATAAGTTATACAAATCCATGTAAGCAAGAACCATTGTCTTCCATGAATGGAAGTTTGATACACCTTGCAGTTTATCGAATTTTGGAAATTTATCCATTTTATAATAATATTTTACTTTCTAATCCTTTTACTTTAGAATTTCTTTAATTTTTATTGCATATTGTAGTTCTGGGCCCATAACATATTAAACTAAAGCTTTTCCAGCAGTGAAATTCAGTAATTTATCAATAAAATCCTAGAGGATGTAAAATATATGTCAATTATTTTTATTCAACTATTTTTATCGAGTGAAAACATCAACAACGTAAAAGCCAACTTAATATTTAAAATTAACTATACCTTTTCAACTTCAATTTCAGAAATGGTAAGTTCATTTTCAGAAAAAATAAGTTAAATTTCAGAATTGGTAACTTTAATTTCGGAAATAATAAGTTACATTTCAGAATAGGTAAGTTTAATTTCGGAAAAAATAAACTAAATTTCAAAATTGGTAAGTTTAATTTCAGAAAAAGTAAACTAAATTTCAGAATCGGTAAGTTCAATTTCAGACAGCGTTAAAAATAAATCTGTAAGTCGAATCAGAATGATTATTTAAGTATTAATAATTAATACCTACTAATAAATAGGGTGGTCCACGTGAAACTATTATTGCTGATGATAGAAATAATTTTGAAATGGCTGGAATTAATTGTGAAGATATATTTTTTATTATTATTAATTATCACTTAAATAAGTATCTTTATTCTAATTTGAACGTACAAACTATTACCATTTCCAGAAATTAAACTTAATTGTATAAATTAATCAAGAAGTCAGGAATTAATCAAATAGGCTGTTGTTATTTTGAGCAAGTTATTATAATTTGACATTTTGGTCAATGGAAAACGACATGATTTATGATGGAAAACGAGAATAGTATGATGGAAAACGACAATAGTATACAAATTAGAAGAGGGAATTACTCCAGACATTCGAACGAAGCTTTTCATAGAGTTTTGCGTGAAGCTGAAAGCGGGGGCGACTGGAAGACTACTGCTATAGCTAATGGTATTCCTTATAAAACTGCTTATCATTGGATCAAAACTGGCAAACAAAAGCGCAAGATGAGAGGTGGTCAACGTAGATCCATTGTAACTGACGATATTATAGAATGGGCTCAGCTCCTAATTTGAGAAAAAATGCTATCGTTTAAAGGACATATAAAAAATGCTAATAAAAAATTTGTGCATTTTTTTTTCATTTAAATTAAGCCAAAAAAAAAATAGTAAGGATAAAGTGGCGGAAAAATGTTTTTTTTTTAATTAATGACGTAGTTTGTTAATATTTAATTCACTGTATAAACACTAGATGGAACTAATATAATTACTTTCACATTTGTCACCAAATTACTCGAATAAATAACTTGCTAGGACAAGTACTTGTAGTATTCTTGCACACAGCATTTTTTTAGTTGAATGGAGCTGACGCTACTCATCGTCTCTGTAATATATATTTTTACACTAGCAGATAATATGAATTAATCTGAAGTTTAATTTATAAGCAAGCTACCATTGGAAATCAAATTAGTTTTTTACAGATTCCTGTAATTTTGTATATTAACAAACTACGTCACAGAAATGATATGAATAATTAATGAATCATTTTCAACATTATTTTTTTTTCAACAAGTATAATTTTTTTAAAACAAATTATTGCTTAACAAGTATATTAGGTACCCCTACTATAAGATGAAATTAATATAAACGCATTTCTCGAATGAGAAGCCTATCCTATTGATATTGGAATAGCTGAAAGAAAATTGCCAAATTACACTTAAAACTATTTGTCAGCGTTTAAGAGAAGTAAGAAACGTCAATGTATCGCAGCAGACCATTTCAAAGCATATTGATGCTCGTATGTTTACTGTAACAAAAGTTCACAACTTAGCAGAGGGAGTGAACACTGCCGCACACAAGAATTGGCAAAGAATTTATGTTGAATCTGTACTTGCATTTATGGCGTTACAGAAATATATTGTTTTTATTGCTGATACAAATTTCAAGTTATTTTGTAGAAGAAGCACAGGAAGAGCGCACCGTGGTGAAAGAGCTGTCGTTAGACTACCGAATAGCAAAGGATCAAATTTACATGTTATTGGATGCATGTCACATATGGGTATTGAATATTGGGAACGAAGACGAGGAGGCTTTAAGAGAAATGATTTTATTGAGTGGTTAAAGCGGTGCTTAAGAATGTGCATCCAAAATGGTCATCCGGCGAATACCATAGTAGCAGTCATTGACAATGCCCCTGCACATTCACGTGCAGAAGAAGTAATCACGGAAGAAGAATTTCAAGGTGTTGAAATTTGTAGATTAGCTCCTTATAGCCGGATGTTGAACCCAATAGAATATATGTGGAGCGCTTTTAAATCTGAAGTCAAAAGCTATTTGCAAGAAAATCGTCAGAGAATCGTTTCCGGTGATCCAAACCGAGTGCTAAATTAAAAAACTGAATTTAGGCTTCGGAATCTTGAGAATTGTGCTGACCTTGCAATGACAAAAATAACTGCACAGGTGTGTCTTCATTCGTACAATCACGTGCAACGCCTTTATCCAACAGCCATTCGAATGGACGACATAACTTTAAATAATTTATAATTTTAAATGTTTAACTTTTTTCTTTTTTTTGTTTCTTGTAACCGTTCGTTAACTAAATAATTTGTTATTAATAAATATTTTTTTTATTGCACTAATAAATAAATTATATTAAAAATTTATTTCTGAAATTCATTTGACTTTTTTTGAAATAAAACTTACTAATTCTGAAATTTAACTTACTTTTTCCGAAAATGAACTTACTAATTCTGAAATTGAACTTGAAATGGTATAGTTTGCACGCTAAATTCAACAATAATAAGTCTTGAATCCGCTCCTCCTTGACACCCTAGACAAGGTGAAGTTCAAGGATAATAAGGAATGGAAACGTAGTGACCTAAACTACTGGTGCTCTCTGGTGAGTCGAGACGTTCACTATTATGCTCATAGCCACCTATTTAATTAATGACAAAAAAATGTAAACGTAATTATTGAAAACTAATATAGTCTGTCCGTTTATGATAGGCTATTACGTCATCAATTGTATATGACGCAATCTAAAGGTCTATTCCGATTAACCTGCGGTTCCGAGTCACCAGCGGTTTTTTATGAGTTCGTTTTGAGGGCCCTGCAATTGGCAGGTCTTTGTTATTGCCAGCAGCCACTCTATTAACACTCGTTAAACTTATTTTAAGTGCATTTGCCACCAAAATTCGCCGAGCAAATTTACAACCATGTTTTTCACTTCACTAGAAAGGCACTTTTGTCCTGGCGAATGTAAACTATACTTTATGCGTGACCAACAAAACGTTGGTAATAAACTAAATGTCACTAAAAATAAAATCTTTCTTGCCCATTTTCTCAGTTAATACCTCATATTATCTCCTAATTTTTATAGCAATATTAATATTATTAATTACTAACGGATTTATGCCTAAAATTAATTGGATTCTGTCGTTTTAATTTTTATTTTAGCGGTTGGTATTAACTACGTCATAACTGCTAAGCAGTGACGTAATAGCCTATCATAAACGGACAGCGTATATATTAGTTACTTCAAATTATATCATTTGTGTGCGTGCAATTATAATTTTCAATCCGTTCCAACATTTGTTTTTAAAAGTTAGAGAGTTTAGTTCGTAGTGTTTCCAGTTCGGTTTTATAATTGTTGTTGCGTTTTTTGAATTTGTTGCGTTGTTTTTGGTTTTCAATTTATTATTATTCGTTAATTTAAAATAAATTATTGTTCAGCGCAAAACTGTTCCTCAAGCAAGAAATATGATGGCGATTTGACCTTTTTCAATCTTCCCAAACCTTTTTCAATCTTCCCAAGGAGGAAATGTAAGTATTAAAAAGTATATGCTATAGTTTATCACCCGCTGCTTGGTACTATAGTACTAACTGTTTGCAACAATAGCAAGTAGCTGCTGTTTTGGTGGGTTTTGACTTCACATTTTCATTTTGAACTGCCATTAATAATACAACAGTTGGCAGCAACAAAACTTAATTCTTAAGTACACTTAGTATCTAATTGTGTAGTGACGAGGGGATAACCCCGAATTTACGATTATTTGTGTACACCAGACTACCTGACAATAAAGTTTCCAAAACTTGAGATTTCCTCAGATTTCCCAAGACGTCCTTAGATTTTTCAGGGACTTTCTTAGATTTTCTGGAACTTCCTCATACTTCCTGAGACTTTTTGAATTTATTTTTATTGAATTTGAAAAAAATGTTCCAAAGCATTTATTTAATATTTTATGGGCGCCCGCGAATGTTTTTTTTCTATAAAATGAATAAGATTTTTTGAAAATGATTTGTTTCCGGTGGTTACAAGTTTTTGTCAGATGTAAAGTTCGATCATACAATGGCCGTTTTTTAGATGCTTGGTGAGATACTAGTCCTCTAAAAAGTAGTAGTATACTCAAAATAGCCGTTACTTGCTGTTACTTGAGTCTCTTACATGTATTTACTTTATATTGACTTGTATACGAGTAAAGAAAATGGATGCATTTCTTCAATTTTTCACAAGAACAAGCAAGATGTAAAAATCTGCAGCAAACATTTTGAAAAAAAAATACTTTAAAACAAACTATCCCAGGAAATTACTGACTTCAAGAGCATTTCCAACAATTAAAGTTTCTATCTCTAGTAAGTTAAATTTAGTATGCACTATTAAGGGTATCCCGACGGTCACCGATTCAATATATTCTTTATTTTTCACTTAGCTATTATTTGTTTTTTATATCCCTCATTCTAGATATGTAAAAAAGTCCATGACACCCTAGATCATTAAGAGCGGGCGTTATCATTATGCCCGCTCATTATGCCCGCTCATTATGCCCTCTCATTATGCCCTCAAAAATCTATTGAAAAATTAAATAAAATGCAATTCGGTTGAAGAACTTTAATATTAATTAAAAACTATTATGATATTATTTTACAAATTATTATAACAGCATTATTTTATTAAAATAAAATTGATTATTATTAATCTTTAAAATTGAAAGTGACTACTTTTTAATTCACACTTCAAACGTCTCGCTAAATACGCTAACTAAATAAATGAATAGCGGTAACTCAGACTATAAAAAGTAGTCAAGGAAACGTCATGCTATTTTCAAATCCACATTCAAAATTCTCATTAGTAATATAACAAGAGAGTGAAAATAAATTGAAAATAATTTGACAGATTTGCGAAAACTTGTTGCCTGGCAATAGACACGAGAGCCCGAAGGGCTCGAGTGGCTATTGCCGTATGGCAACAAGTTTGAGCAATTATCTGTCAAATTATTTTCTAATTTATTGAACTCTCGAGTTGTATTCGGAAGATTATTTTTTGACAAACCAATAGAAACTATTATTAATTTTGCCTATTGATGGTCCAGTAAAACGTTTTTCGGTCATGTTTTAAGATTTACGATACGATGATGACAATCAAACGATAAAAATGTCAGAAAACAATGTACAGAAATTATTCTCGCGACAATATAATTCATGGCCCACTAGATTCTATTTTCCACACCGAAACTGCATAGCTCAGAAATTATCATATTGGATATAAATAAAAAAACAAAAAATAATCGAGTGGATGATATGTATTCACGGGTATAAAATCATATTACTATCTCATATTACTATAAAATATTATTATTACTATCTCATATTTATAAAATCATATTACTATATCATATTACTATTAAGTTTACTTTGTTACTGTTTTGTAGTTCGAAATCATTATATTGTCTTGCTAAATACCACTCGTGGGCTAAATATAATTCGACGATAATTGACTCGTTAAAATCAAGGCTGGAGATGCCACTCGCCTTCGGCTCGTGACATCTCCAGCCTTGATTTTAACTCGTCAATTATCGTCGAATATATTTGCCCACTAGTGATATTGCTAGCGAAAATAATGTAGACACATTATTCCCACTATAATAATGATATGATTGGATAGAATTAATCACATGGTCAAAAATACTGCGACATGATTGGTTAATAGGATCGTCAAAAAATAATCATTAGTAATATAACAAGAGAGTGAAAATAAATTGAAAATAATTTGACAGATTTGCGAAAACTTGTTGCCTGGCAATAGACACGAGAGCCCGAAAGGCTCGAGTGGCTATTGCCGTATGGCAACAAGTTTGAGCAATTATCTGTCAAATTGTTTTCTAATTTATTGAACTCTTGAGTTGTATTCGGAAGATTATTTTTTGACAAACCAATAGAAACTATTCCTTGTAATCGTCCCCATTGCACTTTTTCATGTTAAATGCCCAATCTTGCAAAATGGAGGCAATTTTTTTTATTGCAGTATTTTCTTCAAATTTATAATTTTTTTCATCACAAAATGCTTGAAACTGTTTCCATATTGAAGTATTGCTTATTAACGTATTTCTGCATGCATTTTTTTTAACTTGCGCATTAATTTCGTCTATTGATGCACCAGTATAACGTTTTTCGCTCATGTTTTAAGATTTACGATACGATTGATGACAATCACACGATAAAAATGTCAAAAACAAATGATCAAAAACAATGTACAGAAATTATTCTCGCGAAAATAATGTAGACACATCATTCCCACTATAATAATAATATGATTGGATAGAATTAATCACATGATCAAAAACACTGCGATTTTATTGGTTAATAGAAACGTCAAAAAATAATCAATTTAAATCCCATTTATGTGTTTAGAGTGAAAAATAAAACGTTGTATGTACCACTGGTGATATAGGATTCTTTTTACCCTTGTGTGACTTTCATCCCTCGGGCCAGAGGCCCTCGGGATGAAATTCGTCACCCGCGGGCAAAAAGATCTCTATATCACCCTAGGTACAGTGGCGGCCAAAAAAAATGCAACACCTAATATTGCCTTTTGTAAATCAACCTTTTAGCATACTTGATATTAGTCACATATTTATTGTCAGTGTCAAAATAATTTTATAATAAATTATCACAAAAGACTTAAATCCTTCAAATAAATGCCTCAATTAAACACATTTCAAAAATCCAGAGCCATTGCTGACTTAGAAAACGGTTGGTTATTGCGAGAAGTTGCTGCAGGAAAAAAATATATTTTTTTAAAATATTAATTTTTTTTAATTTTTAATTTTATTTTCAATTTTAATATAAAGTCATTTTACAACACTAAAACTTTTAAAATTACGCCTACTATTCGTTTAAAGGTGTTGCGTTTTTTTTGGCCGCCACTGTACATAAATAACTATTTTCTACGAATATTATGAAGTTTTACCATAAAGTTTTCAACCTGTCATGACTTTTTCCTTTTAACGCAAAGTATACAAGAAGGATAAAATATTGTGTGCGCCCGAGCAAATAACCAAAAGAACGTCGATTTGCCATGTGCATATTATAGGTGACTAACTGTGACTGTATTGATCCATATAGTATTGAAATACAGGGTCGGCTTTTAAAATAATTCTCAACAACATTTTTAATTCATAGTTTATTAATTTAATTCATATTAATATGTTTAATTCATTCAGCATAGTTGTTGTTTACTTTTTTTAAGAGGCTAGGTGCGTGATATACAAGACGATTAAGAGCCGAACAAAGGTCCTATAAAATATAATAAATTTTAAACTAATAAAACATACACCCTGTGTATGTTTTATTTGTTTAAAAATGCGTTTTCTTGAACTTTTAAGCAAAAAAAAAAATTAATGTTAGAATGTTTAAAGCAAAGTGTGGCATTTTTATGTTTTGTTTCAATCGCGGTAGACCGATGTAAATACAAAAATACAAAAATAAAAAAACTTTTATAGCTCTATAACTGATCAAAAATTGAAAAAAATATTTTCGAAAATAAAAAATAATGTAGAGCAAGTCAAAGCAAAACACCCTAAAGAACATATAGAACGAACTTGATATAATAAATAAATAAATTAATAATAAATTAATATTATATAATATATAATAAAATTAACATTATTAATATTAATATATTTAAATGTAAAATTAATAATTAGTATACAAAAATGTCAGCCCGGTTCTGGACGGCGCCAAATCGCCGTTGGTGTGACATAGTAACCCAAGCACTTTACAAAAAAAGACGCGAGGTTATATCAAATATTACATTGGCCCACTGGATACTATTTGATGATGTGCTTAGAAATGCAACAAGAATAGATATATACAAAAAGATGTTGTTAGATAAGGATAGAATATTGCATAAACTTAGTTTTTTTGTAATTTTAAGGATTTTCAGTAGAAAATTTTGAAAAGTGTAAATTTAAATATTTAGTCAATAAGATGCTTTATTGCGCACACATGGAAGCAGATTGTTATTAATTCATTTAATCCATGAAAAAGCAATTATTGATAAATAATTGATTGTTTGAAGCATTTGTATATTTAACAAAGAATATACAGTAGCAGATAGGATAGTATGCATCTCGTTTCAATGCATTAGCAGGTACGGAAAAAAGTGAAAATGCTAGGACGTGGTGGCCTGTTCTGGGCGTAAAAATAATTTGAATCGGTGATTTTCGGGATACCCTTAAATAAAATTTCTAAATTATAAATTAACATTTTAGAAGATGACAACTTGCCTGTTCCTGAATCAGTAGATACAACGACAGCCGAGAAAAAAAAAATAACAAAAAAACTTGGTCGGATTTAGAAACTGAATATTCTAGTATTGAAGGTAACTTATTATATTTATTAGAAATAGTACCGATAAAAAAGAATTGTATGTTTCATTATTGTTTGATGATATAAGTTTGAAAGAATATATTTGCTGTAATAGTTCTGAAGACAAAGTTGTAGGAGTTGTTGACAATGGTATTGAACGAAAAAATATTACAACCAAAACAGCTTTAGTTTGCATGGTAAGAGGAATTGCTAGGAACTGGAACAATGTAATTGGATATTGGTTTCTTGGAGGAACAGATACAGCTCCAAATATGTATCCCATTTTGCAAGAAGCCCTTAAAAAGTGCACAGATGCCGGACTTATTGTGAAAGCTGTTATATGTGATCAAGCACCGGTTAATCAAGGCTTAGCTAAAAAAATGTTACTAAATGAGAAGAAAACTTGGTTTAAATATAATGATGAAAAAGTATATTTCATATATGATACTCTCCACCTGTTGAAATCGCTCAGAAGTAATTTAGCCAAGCATGATCTTAATTATAAAAGAAAAGTCGTTTCTTGGACACATATCACTAATGTGGTAGAATGTTCTCACCCACTAAAACTAAGGCTAGTTCTGAAAGCAATGAATCAGCACATCAATATCGACAATTTTAATGCTATGCAAGTCAAATATGCTGCACAAGTATTTAGCGATACCATGAGTGTTGCAATTCTTGTTTTACATTTTTTGAATATATTGAAAGGAGAATCTATAAACACATCATCGTTTATCAAAGATATAGACAATTTGTTTGATTGTGTAAATAGCATTCAATTAAAACCGGATTTAATAAAAATGAGATATGCAATTTCAAAAGACTCTCGCCATGAAATTTTTTTAAAAGAAATGTTAAACAATTCTGATTCCGCTAAATTTATTGGCACAAAAAGACCTGCCTGTCTAACCGGATGAATGATATCTATCTCTAGCATATTGCAGCTAGCAAAAGAGTTACGGGAAGAAAGATCTGTGGAAAGTCAGGTTCCAAAATTGTTAACAAGACATCTAAATCAAGATACTCTTGAAAACTTCTTTGCGATGGTTAGACAACAACATGGTTGTTCACAAAATCCAACTCCAATTTAATTTCAGAATGGCTTTCGGCAGCATTATTTATCTAATATTTCAAAAATGTCCAAGCATGCAAATTGTGAAGATGATTTTTCATTTACTTTGGCCAACATTATTAAATTGCATAGTTCGAAGATTAATACCAGCAAATCTAATAATAGCAGTAGGTCACAAAAGGATAATTCTGCTGCTCTTTCTGAAATCCAAATCCCAGAATTAGATGACTATAAGCCTGACATAGTAGATGAAAATGCAATATTTCACTCTTGTGGTTACATAGGCAGAAAATTTTTAAAATTTCATTCTTGCCAAACATGCTCAAAAATAATAATTGATGAAAATAAATTTCTGACGGATAGTCATAAATTATTTACTTACATGAAACAATCTGATAAAGTTTCTGAAGATAAAGGTCTTATGTTTGTTAAACAAAATATTTATGAGGCTCTCAAATTAATTGACCATCTACATAATTTGCATTTTCCTTATCTTTTATAAAGCAAACACTTGACTAAAGAAATGATTTATTTATTTATTTATTAAATACAGCTACCCGACGACACTAGGTCAGTTACAGGGCAGGAAGCACACATGAAAATAGTTATAAAAATAATAATGGTAAATAGTAATAATGATGACAAAATAAGGAGCAATTAGAAAATGTAAAACAAATAATAACATGTAGGTACAAACACATACAAAACACAGTGAAATTTTAAATCTCTATATAAAATAAAAGTAAAATAATTTACGATATAAAAAACATATAAGGACGTTACAGAATAAAACTTATAAATATTTAAAAAAATGTAAAAGTTTGTAAAAGTATGTAAATGCATGTAAAAGTAAAAAATGTAAAACATGAATAGAAAAAAATAAGTTGTAAAAAACGATAACAACAAAGAGGACAAGGACGTTATTCTAAATTAAAAAAAGTGCTTTTTATCAAAGCCTCGCTACAAATGAAAATGTCTATGCTGTTCTGAACCGAAAGATGATTAGCGTAAATTGTATAAATAGGTGACGATTGTAGCAGGCGAGTACGTGGTAAACTTGTGTAAAAACTGTTGTGAGATCTAGACGATATCCTAGCTACGCTGAAGTTTATAGATTGGACGATATCAAGACAATCTAAGCCATTATTAATTGCTTTATACAAAAACACAACGGAGCTGCATTTCTGATGATGGAGATAATTTGTCACCAAAATAATATAAATGTTAGTTTATGTAATGAAGAAGCCAACAGCAAATTTGTTAATCTTTGCATCAAAATTAAAAATCATTGCAGTTGCAGATTTTTGAACAGAAATAGAGAAAAAAAACTAAATTTAAAAAGCAAAAAAATTAAAAATTTATTGGATGAATAAGATTACTTTAATAAACACATACATTATATTTTACTTTGTTTTATTTTAGAAAATAAATAAAAAATATCTTGCATAATTAATAGATTTTGTATAATAATAATTATCAAGTAAGTGAAAATGCAAAGGTACTAGATTTTATTTTTCTATTTTTAATCTACACCTTTTCCAATTGAAATTCAGACAGTAGCATTTGTAATTCAGATTAATCAATTGAAATTCAGAAAGTAGCAATTGAAATTCAGTTTAGTCAATTTAAATTCAGAAAGTAGCAATTGTAATTCAGATTAGTCAATTGAAATTCAGAAAGTAGCAATGGTAATTCAGATTAGTCAATTGAAATTCTAAAATTACTAAAAATAGGGTCACTGTATTATGGAGTAACGCTATTAGTAACTTTTAGGGAGAACCTTTCTCTCTATTTCATAAAACTATATTTAAAATTTAGTAACCTGAGAAATGACAATTGAAAAATCTTGATTAATCAAATTGATTTTAATGTCAAATTGTTAATTACCTTTTACAAATGGTGAAAGTTCGTGTGACTGGTATAAGCAAATGCTGCGTATTCAATCTCCTTTTATTGAATTCAAAGAAATTTTATATTTTAATCATCAATTCAATTAATTTAAAAATTAAATATATCTTCAAAAATGACTTTTGTATGTCAATTGTATTCGCCAACTCTATTAATATAAAAAAGTAACTAGAAATGTATGTGTCTCTCTCGTTCGCATTCATTTTAAATAAATCTATCTCTCTTGCACAATTCATAAAATAAATAGATAGATTTCACTGATGACGTTACCCTTAATTCAGTGACCCTAACTAAAAACGTTTAAAAGCGCCCTCTGGTGAGTCAGTATTGTCAACATAGGTCACTGTCCGTTCCTTATCAAGGTTGATATGGTTACAAACTTTATGCACACTGACAAAAATACTTCTTTCTGCTCTAATCACACAAATAGCCATAATAAATAAATTCTGAATAATTATCTATTACGTTCAGAAAAATTAAGAAATCTATAGACAAAAATTGTGACTATGATAATTAAATTTGACTGTCAAATATACTTTTGACATCAGACGTTTTGCTGTATTTCTTCTTGATGTAAAAAAAATCAACTTGTTAGTACGATTTATCGAACTTATGATATGCCAAGCTGAAGCTGACTATAGTTTTGCTACAAAAAAACCTTTATTCGGCAAAAAGAAGATATCGTACTATTCTTAAAACAATTAATTAAAAACAACCATCCATTCATTGACTATTTTGTTCACGATTCCTTCGTCAAATCGAGCTGAAATGGTCTACATTCAAATTGCAAACACTTTGCGTACAGCTAAAAAGCCGATTGTGGATTATCAAAAGTCGCGTGGTTTTTCCAGAAACCAATGAGTATTATTTGATGAATTGCATGACAGTAAAGAGCATAAATTCAATTACGTTTTTCAGGGACCTTAGAGGTTACCTTTTTCAATGAGATTTCTTCACAGTACATCCAGTTATACACATCTATGATCACTATTTGTATCATGCTGTTGAATCTTATTTCACATTTTAAAGTCCGTCTTTACCTGGCACGGTTTATTTTGGATAGATTGATTGCTATTTTGGAAATCACCAATACTAAACCAATGGCAATTAAGGCCGCTATTTTTGTCGGTGAATTGGTTCTGGTTGTGGCATTTGGTTCCTGGTGGTTTAATTGATTTTGATGCTGGTGTTTGTGCTAATATGGAAGTTGATCGGCAAAATCACATAATCATATAAATGAAAAATCATTCGTGTAATATCTTATTAAATCAACTTGTAGGTCTGATATAATAAAAACAAATTTATTTTTGCTTATCACTTCTTTGCCAAACTAATAATTTAGTATCTGTAAACTATACCTTTTCCAGTTGTAATTCAGAAAATCTCAATTGTAATTCAGATTAGTCAATTGTATTTCAGAAAACTTCAATTTTAATTCAGATTAGTCAATTGTAAATCAGAAAATCTCAATTGTAATTCAGATTAGTTAATTGTATTTCAAAAATCTCAATTGTAATTCATATTAGTCAATTGTATTTCAGAAAATCTCAATTGTATTTTAGAAAATTTTAATTGTAATTCAATAGTTATTACGTAACAAGTCCGGAAAGTAGTGTCTTGCAGGACAAGCAGACGAGTTTCAGGCCGACGCCGCAGGCGGAGGCCTGAAAGTCGGCGTGTCCTGCAAGGAATCTTTCCGGACATGTTGCGTACAATATTTTTTGTGTCGAATACTCTCATAAATACATATTTCTTCAAAAAAATGCAAATAATAAATTGACAATGCAAAAAAATAAATAGAGCCATCTTTTGTTTTCTTTTGACACTAACAAATGTCATATACAGTAATTGCAAACTTTCAAAATATGGATACACCAAAACATATTTTAAAAGCTGCAGAAAATGTTATAAACAATTTATTGCCACAAAAATCTTCAGGCCGATATTGGAAAAATAACTAACTATGGAAACACTTTGGAAACACTTTGCAGGAAAAACTAAAAATGGAAAAAATATGTAAAAGATATTGCAGCTTCTGCAATTAAAAATTTAGTGCCGGAGAAGTCTAAGAGACAATACCAAAAAACTTATGATGCATTTAATGGATGGTGCCTAAATAAAAATGTGAAGAAGGTGTCAGAAAACATAATTTTGGCATACCTAATGGAAAAATCGAAAACTGTAAAATCTTCAACATTATGGAGCATATACTCTATGTTGAAATGTATGCTAAACGTACATCAAAACATTGACATACGTACATTTACGAAACTGGTCCCTTTTTTAAAACAGAAGTCGGTAGGTTATCGTGCTAAAAAGTCCAGCGTTTTAACGAGGGAGCAAATCAATTTATTTTTAACTAAAGCTTGCGATGAAAATTACTTATTGTGGAAAGTAATTTTAATTATGGAAATATCTGGGGCTTTGCGACGAGATGAACTGATGAAAATGACCATTGACGACATTCAAGATGTTAGTACCGCATTACTTGTGCGAGTTCCTGACACTAAAACTGACATTGAGCGCAGTTTTACCATCAGTAATTCTGAATTTATTAAAATTTACCGCAAATACGCACTCCTTCGACCAACAAATGCTGCTAATCGTCGAGTTTTTATGCGATATCAAAATGGAAAATGTTTTAATCAATTTGTTGGAGTGCATACGATTGCGAAAATACCTTGCTTAATTGCCAAATATCTCGGATTGCCAAATAGTGAAGCATATACGGGCCACTGTTTTAGAAGAAGTTCCGCCACACTACTCGCTAATACCGGCGCTGATATAAGCGTCCTTAAACGGCACGGTAGCTGGAAGTCATCAACGGTAGCAGAAGGATATGTTGAAGATTCAATTGAAAACAAATTAAAAATTTCAAACAAAATTTGTGAACCTTCCACTTCAAAAGCGGAGTTTCAACTAGCTGAACCAATAGGTTTAGCTGATGAAAATGGTGATGGTTCTTCAATTTCGAATATCAATTGCACAAAAACTTTAGAAATAGCCACATCTTCTTCTGGAATCAACATTACTAACAATTCTACTATTAATGTTAATACTACTATTAATGTTGTACTATTAATGTTAATATTCTTCCTAAATAATAATTATTGTTCGTTGTTCTACATTTTTGTAAATTTTATTAATATTAATAAATTTTTAACGTTTTTTTAAATAAATACCAAATTATGTAAAAAGCCACCATGTCAAAATGACGTTTATTTTGCAGGACGCGAAATGACAGATGCAATACGCGAAAAATTTTGGCGTCCGCTTCTAATGACAGCGGACACGAAATCGAATTTCGCGGTCGCTATATGGAGTCTGTAATTACTAACATTTTAGAACGGTTGCACAAAATAGTTATTTACGTAACAAGTCCGGAAAGTAGTGTCTTGCAGGACAAGCAGACGAGTTTCAGGCCGACGCCGCAGGCGGAGGCCTGAAAGTCGGCGTGTCCTGCAAGGAATCTTTCCGGACATGTTGCGTACAATATTTTTTGTGTCGAATACTCTTATAAATACATAGTTCTTCAAAAAAATGCTAAATAATAAATTGACAATGCAAAAAAATAAATAGAGCCATCTTTTGTTTTCTTTTGACACTAACAAATGTCAATGTCATATACAGTAATTGCAAACTTTCAAAATATGGATACACCAAAACATATTTTAAAAGCTGCAGAAAATGTTATAAACAATTTATTGCCACAAAAATCTTCAGGCCGATATTGGAAAAATAACTAACTATGGAAACACTTTGGAAACACTTTGCAGGAAAAACTAAAAATGGAAAAAATATGTAACTATGGAAACACTTTGCAGGCCGAGGCCGGCAAAAAGCCTTTTCTGGCGGATTTTAAGATGTAGAAATCTAGTCATGCCGTATGAAGGCGCAAAATAGTAGTTTATACAACAAGTAGCAAAATGTAGGTTTTTTTTCATGAGAAGTAAGTTTGTCCAACGAGGCGCCAGCCGAGTTGGACAATACGACGAATGAAAAAAAAACTAATTTTGCACATGTTGTATACACTACTTTTTGCAATTTTCTTGCTATTAACTTTTTAAATGATAATTTGATTCATTCAGAAAATTTAAGGTTGCTTGATTTATGCTTAATTTGTTAGTAGTCAAAGTGAGCAATGGAAAAACAATTGCAATCACCCCTAGATACCTCGCTAGATACCTAAAAACGAACAGGGCGTTTGTTTGTTCACTTGATTTTTGTGAAATTCAATGAAAAAATATAAAAATCAGTGAAAAAATGTAGAAATTTGAGTGAAAATCACACAACTATTTGAGCAACCAATAGAATGACCGCATTTATGCTTGTTGCTATAGTTACAATTGATCAACATCAATATTTTTTGGAAATATTTTGGAAATATTTAAAATATTTCCGATGTCACAATGAAAGGTGTTGTCAAAATTAATTTATTGGAAAAATTGGTAACTTTAAATGAATCCAACAAATATATCAGAAAAACTAATTAAAATTAAAAACACAGTGATTGTAAGTAGTTTGTTGTTGGTTTCCAACGGAAGCAGAAGTGGAAGTCGAGTAAGATAGATGAAAAACTAAGATAGATGTAGAATGGAAATATCTAGTAGTAAAATGTCATTATAATGTATTAAATATTTTATAAAATATAACATCAATTAAGAGTTGTGCGATTTTCTTACCGAATACCATTCGTACAAAAATTAATTCCGAAAATTTTTTATCGCTTACACTCATGCATTAGTTAGCGTGAGGAAATCTGCCCTCGTCTGCGACTCGGGCAGATTTCCACGCCAACTAATGCATTCGTGAGCTTAAAAAAAATTTCTGGAAATAATTTGTGCACTTATGGTATTACATGTGAAAATAGTATATTCTGCAACGAGTGCGGAATGAGAATATTAAGCCCGAGTGAAAATTTGTCACACGAGCCGAAGGCGAGTTTGACGGTTTTCACAAGGGCTGAATATTCAGTCCGACGAGTTTCAGACTATACTTTTTCTAATACTATCGTCAATTAAAATATGTCAGTTTTAGTCGCTGTCTAGTACCTATCGCTTTTAGGCAATTAGTTCACAGATGTCGCTGCTATAATATATGTATTAATAAACAAAATTAGTTATAAAATGTCATAAAGAATGTTCTAAATATGAATGATTTAGTTAATTGACTTATAATATTACTAATATCAACAATTAATAAGTTAAATGAATAATTCATTAATCAAAATACAATAGCTTAATGTTGCGTCAACTTCCATGAGATGGCGCCACATGTGGTCATTCTATCACTTGTGTAAGAATGAATATTCTCGCACTTGTTGCAGAATGAGTACATTCTCAAATTAAAATTAGTTCAAGAATGTTATTATTCTAAAATAGTATTAGAAAAAAGACTTTTTTTCATTGATTTTTAAGACCAGTAAAAAAAGTAGGACGTTTCAACATTGGAAACAACAACTGAAAAGTTGTCATTTTGATGGAAAATTGCAAAAATAATGTTTTTATGTTATTATACCAAAAATATTTTTTTATCAAGTTACTTTTTAAAAGGTTTATGTCATTTACTAACTTTTTTGTCACAATCAATAGTTGTCGTTGTGAAAATAGTTTATTTTTCATAATGGAACTAAAAAGATAATTGTGGTATTTGTCGGGTCTCCATGTCAAGAAATCCAGTTACACGATTGCTACCATGTAGACATCTACTTCATACAAAGTAGTACAAGAATATAAAGGATGTGGAAGATTAACTATGGGTTAATCTTCCAGATCCCTTATGTCCAATTCGTCGACATGTTTTAATTGGAAGCAAAAACATACAAAGAAAACGTTACAACATTAACACGGATGCAGACCGTGAAAGAGTTGTTTCGTGTGCCAATAGAGGTCAAGACTGGGTTAGCTTAGCTAAAACTTTAGGTTTGAAGTATAAGACTGCTTTTCGCTGGGTGAATTCTGAGCGAGAAAAAATGCTAAATAAAGGAGCAATTGAACCAAAAACTCGTAATGAAGACGAAATAAATATAATGATTGGATGGGTAGTAAAAAATTGTGATTATACCTTAAGCAGATCCAAGAAAAATGTAGGCATGTTTTTCAAAAACTAATTTCTTTAAACACTGTGAGCAATTACTTAGAAAACAGTCTTTATATTGTAAAACAGGTTCATACGGAGCCACTAACTATGAATTCTGAAGAAAATCGTAGCAAAAGAGCTGAATATGTTCAGGCTCTAAACCAATTTATAAAACAGGGAAAATAAATCATTTGGATAGACGAAACAAATTTTATTGTATTTTGCCGGCATACAAGGGATCGCGCAGGAGCTGGAGCAAGAGCAATTCAACAGCTTCCAGCAGCAAGAGGTCCTAACATTCATTTGATAGGCGCCATTTCAGCTGCCGGAGTAGTAATTATGGAAAGCCGAAGAGGTTCATTTACTTCGATTTTGGCAAATGCTTGGGTTGCAAAGTTATTCCAACAGTGGCAAGATATGGGAAACCAAATAGCCGATATGATTGTTGTTTGTGATAATGTTTGTGATTTTTTGCACGGTCAAAATTTAGAAAACACAATAATAGTTATTTATACAACAAGTAGCAAAATGTAAGTTATTTTTTCACAAGTCGTAAATTTGTCCAACGAGGCGTCAGCCGAGTTGGACAATACGACAAGTGAAAAAATAACTAATTTTGCTCGTGTTGTATACACTATTTTTTGCAATTTTTAATTAAAATAAAAAAATATTAAAGATTAGTTAATAATCAGATGACAATCGGTTGCTTGATTCAAGCTTAATTTGTTATTAATTAGAGCAAACATTGATAAAACAATTGAATCGCCCCTAGGAACGAAAAATCAAACAGCTTCCTTCACATAATTCAAATCGAATAGAAGTGTTTGCTAACTCAAATTTAATGGAAATGTGGCTTATATGTTCTTGTTCAGTTAAATAATCTTACTAATTGTACAATTAATATTGTTAATAAAAAAAACATTGCGGTTTTATAACTTTTTGCCACGCTTTTAGCAATTTTTAAAATAATGAAAAAAAGTAAAAAGAATGAAAAAAAGTAGAAAAAGAGTGAAAAAAAGTCTTTTTTTCACGCTTTTTTTAGAACAATAAAAAAAGAAGGCTGTTTCAATATCAAAAATGGCAACTAAAAAGATGTCATTTTAATCGCAAATTGCAAAAATACTATTATATTAGTTTTAAAATTACGTCTATTTAATTATTATGTAGTAGGCTCTTATAGAAACCAAATCTTGATCATTATGTTGTTACACTTTTTGTGTCAGTCGTAAATAATAATATATTAAGTATTAAGAACTGTAAAGGTCTTCCACTGGTCGAAAACAAAAATTTGTCTAAGATTTGAGTAAACCCTTAACGTTCTTGATGCTTATGGCATTTTTTTGCGCGATCAAAACTAATAAAACGCAATAAAATATTATTGGATTAATATCTAAAATGGCGTCTATTTAATAATTGAAGTAAACGCTCTTTTGAAAGCAGTCGTTTCTATGATTGTTTTTCTACAAAGATATGTTGATTTTATTATCATGTAAACGGTAAGGAATTACTTACCGTTCTAGGACGGCAAGAACAGCTGTTAGGCATAGCAACCGTAAAATCAACATACCGTCAAGCAAAATGTCACGGTAAATAGACAAAAAAAGATTGATCGTGCAAAAATAACTATTGTGTGCGTAGATGCAAAATCAGTTTTTTACCGCATGCGCGTGGAGTTTGCAACCATACATGCCTAGTCCTGACTCTGTCTTCCCAAGTTGCACATACTATATTTTCTACAACCAAAAATGAATAACAAAATATGTATAATATAATATAAAAACGAAAGTCATTAACCAATTGTTTTTGTGACATTACAGATTTAATATAATGATAATGCCATCAAAACACAGAAACACTTCCTTGTACTTCCTTGTACTGTAATTATTAGGTAGCCATGACTCTTTACATATTATTTAATCTGTCAAATCAAATGATCATTCGCACTGCAATTATTAACGCAATGTCCAATCTCGATGACAAAGAACTACCAAATACGCCGCCTGAAGTGGCTATAATATCAAAAAAAGTGGTTTCAAATCTTTTAGTAATACAGGTACTTTTTTTCCATAGGAGAAAAAGTATTAATGTTGCCTAGGAACAAATTCATTTTTTTTACTGTATAAAAATTGGCCACTTTTATAACAGATATTAGTAATAAAGTTGAGCTCTTTTTTGACGGTTGGAGAAAAAAGTATTTTGATTGTTTTCATTTTCATAATTCTTTAAATGTTCTGACTTCTTAATTGTTCATATAGTTCATTTCATGTTCATTACTTTATGTCGTGTTATCGCCGCAGAGCCGCACGCGACTTGGGCTTGTGATTTGTATTGGAAATTGGTTTTTGTTTTTGCAGCAAATCATAAGAAACATTTTGTTGTTTCTAACACAATAAATATAATTAAGCATCCTTATTCTCAGAATACATAAAACATAATATTTATAACGCGCACCCATATGCAACCAACAATACGCCCAATATAGATGGCGCACCAACACACATTTATAGGGGGTTATGGAAAAACGATCATCAATCAACAACACTTCTTACTGAGCGCTTCTCATGTTTTAATTCGCACATGTCTTTATAATAATAATTTGTATCACCACTAGTTCCAATCGAAATAAAGTGTAAATATATGTTTGAGTTCGTCGTGTTTTATTTTGTTTACAAATTGGCATCCCAACGTGAGGCTCGAACGAAAACGACCCAACCTAACTACACCGGAAGTGGAAGACATCTTAGAATCCATTCACAATCACCACTTTCTTTTCAACAAGTTTTCGACGTCGTCTCCGAGAAACGAAACTTCTCGCAACGAATCTTATTGTGAAATACTGTGCATTTCAAGTGCATCGACATCACGGCAAATAGCAACCCTGATCGCGCCGATTGCCGTTCGCGCTACAACCTAAGGCCGCCCAAATCACGTGCACGACTCATATTATTTATTTCTCCACCACCAGAAGCCCCAACGACAACCATGGCCAACAACAACATTGTTTTTACGAACGAACAATTTTAGCAGCTTCTTGCAAACATTCAACTAGTACCTGCACCAGCTGCCGACTCAGAAATTTTTTCCAAATGCAATTTGCGGTTTTCCGGCGATAAAGGAGAAGATGTTGAGGCTTTCATCGATGCAATCAAGGTATACAAAGAATGTTTGCACGTTTCAGAAGCTAACGCGCTGAAGGGACTACGGATGATGCTAGATAAAACAGCTGCAACATGGTTCCAGGGCTCGAAATCGCTGTACACTACATGGGATCAGGCACTGGAGAACCTTCGCCATGCTTTTGGGTAAAAATTGCCCCCACAAATTTTATCGGGAACTATTCAAAACCGAGCAAGGTAACGAACCTACTGACGTGTTTGTCAGCAACGACCGTGCATTACTTGCGCAACTACCGCCGCTAAACGAACATCACAAACTGTGTATGATATATGGTTTGCTTAATCCAAAAATCCGCTCAAGATTGCCTCGTGACCAGGTCGACAACTTCACTTCGCTGATTGAGAAAGCACGAGCCATTGAAGCCATATTTAATGAAAATGCGTCATCTAAAGTTGCTACCGAGGATCCGAAACATAAAAAATCGCACAAACCCAGGCCAAAATGCAAATTTTGCAAGAATTTTGGGCATTTGCAATCGAAATGCCGCAAGAAGCAAATCGGACTACCAAACCTCGTCTGAGCCAGCAGTCGCGCAGAAACAACCGCCGAGCACAACTAGACTCCCTTCTCCAACAATTACCTGTTTCGGATGTGGCACACCTGGCTACATCAGATCTCAGTGTCCCAATTATCGTGCAAAGCCAACCGCTGCGCAAAGTCTAAACATCATGGCCGCCGATAATCACAACCTTGTTAGCCGACCACTAGTGCCCGTTTCTATTCTCAAGAAGACCGGACTTGCATACGATTCGGGCGCAAAGTGGAGTCTCGCCAGCTTCGCCTTATTCACCTTCTTGAAGGAGAGAGTACAATACACAACACTTCAAATGGACATTACTGGCAGATGGAAAAACAAACGCCGTGTCAACATGCCATTTCGATGTGGGCGTGATAATTAACGATCGAATCATTCCCACCATAATGATTGCTGTTCCTGATTTTCCTCGCTGCAAAACTCTACTGGGCGTGGACTTCATTATACGCCCTGGTATATTTCCAATTTACCTGACATGTCTTACACTTTCTCAGAATGTCCATGGGAATTATATTTATTCGCGGTTGATCCACATAACCCCAATCTGTCAATCAACACTTTTGACCTACGTGATGACGAGGGCGTGGAGCTCTCTATAGAAGAAAAATCCGTTCTGACTGACCTTTTGCAGAAAAATGCCGACATTTTTCAAGACTCGCAACATCCTACGCCATTTTTGGAGCATTGTATCAAGCTTACTGATGAAACGCCGATCACAGCACCATACCGAATGTCTCCACGAAAAGCGCCATCCTAAAAAAAGAAATCGATGCGATGCTAATCCAAGGTGTGATTGAGGAGTGCGACACTCCATACGCCGCACCCGTTGTTTTGGTTACCAAAAGCAATGGCAAACCAAGAGTCTGTATCAACAAGGGAAACTGAATGCCATCACCATCCCAGATCGCTACCCACTACCTCGTATAGACGACTTAGTGCACGCCGCAAAGCAGACGTTCTACATGAGCACCATTGATCTTCGCATGGACTATTGGCAAATTCCGATGCGATAAAACGACCGCGATAAAACTGGGTTTGTTACGCCCAGTGGCTTGTATCGTTTTACGCGCATCCCTTCGGTCTTTGTAATGCTCCTGCCACTTTTCAACGGCTTATTGATCGCTTCAGAAGAAGCCTTCCGAACATAATCGTGTTGAGCTACCTGGATGACATGGTCATTTTGTCAAATAATTTCCACACTCATATGTCAAATTTACAGACTCTCTTCGAACGACTCCGGCAATACAAACTTGTGGCAAACCAAAGAAAATGCAGTTTCGGATGCCCCAAAGTGAAGTACCTGGGTCACACAATTACCTCGTCAGGAATATCGCCCGATCCAGACGAAATTGCCGCGATAGCAAATCGAAAAGCGCCGACCACTGTTAAAGAAGTCCTGTCTTTTCTACGAGTATGCAGCTGGTTCCGAAAGTTCATTCCTAACTTCGCCGCAGTTGCTTAACTTCTTAGTATGCTGACCAGAAAAGCTACTCAATGTAATTGAGGGCCAACCCAGATCGACGCTTTGGATCAACTTAAAGGGCTTCTCACAACAGCCTCGATACTTCGCCAAGCCGACCCAAACTTATCTTTCGTATTACGAACTGATGCAAGCGCGTATGCTGTTGACGCATGTCTACTCCAAGGAGAGGGACCGGATGAGCGTCCCATAGAATATACCAGCCGGCTACTCACCGCACCGAAGAAGAATTACTCGACTACAGAGAGAGAAGCACTCGCTGTACTCTACGCCGTGAAGAAGTTTCGAGGTTACATCGAAGGTCAACCAGTTACCGTTGCTACCAATCACCAGCCACTTTATCGGTTAATGTCGCTACCTCCTCCAAGTGGATGACTCGCTCGTTAGGCTTTAAGACTCCAGCCGTTTAACTTGCAAATCGATTATGTGCCAGGCCGATGCAATCTTGTTGCCAATGCGCTGTCGCGTCTTCCATGCCACGACTTACCAGAAGCGACGTGTGCTTGGTATCTGTCGAATTACCATCAGAGAGCCCGAAGATCACGAGGGAACACCAGCTAGACGACAACGAATGGCAAACTGTTATACGATGCCTTGAAGACGGAGTAGCCCAACAAACCGAGTATGCACGATGCACTGATTGTGGGTACTTGATGTCTCAGGGTATGTACCCAAGATTCTGAGTCGGACGAACCCCAGTTGGTGGTAACGTCCTCCAAAATACCGGATGTATTACAAGCTTTTCATGATGCGCCGTACTCTGGCCATTATGGAGTGGAAAAGACACGCCAAAAGATTATCGCACGATTTTACTGGCGCACCATGCAGCGTGACATTGACCGTCACATTAAAGCATGTGTATTATGTCAGAAATTTAAACCATCAAACTTGAAACCCGCTGGATTGCTTCAGACGCCATTGCCCGCTCAACGGTTTAAGACCCTCGCCATGGATCTCTTCGTACCCCTTCCACAATTGATCACAGGGAAACGCTGGGTATTTGCTGTAGAAGATACAGCGACGAAATGGATTGATTTGTTTGCTATGGAGCAAGGCACTGCCGAGACTTGTGCAAAATGTCTTGTTGAAGAAGTTATCTTGCGCTATGGCACCCCGAGAAAGGTAGTGAGTGATAATGGTGTACAATTCGTTGGGGAAGTAATGCAGGACGTTGCTCTGGGTTTGGGTTCCCACCAAAGTCTGATTCCGGCTTATCACCCCGAAGCGAACCCCGAGGAGCGCCGAAACCGAGAGCTAAAACTCGCTATTTTGGTGCACAACAATCACACCAAGTGGAGCGAAGCGATTCCATCTGTTCGTTTCGCGATGAACAGCACCAGAAGTTCTACTAAGGGATTTACCCCCGTCTATCTATGTACAGTCTATACACTCCGATGCTCGGGCGGTTGTAGATAACGCAAACTTTGTTGTGGGAATTACCCCGTATCTGCGAAGATTGTTTGAGGACTTTGGCCGAGCTCGGGAAAACACCGAAAACAATCAAGCCAGTTCCAAGTTCCACGCCGATAAGCAACGTCGAGATGTCTTCCATTCGAAACTGGCGATTTACTGCTAGTCAATGTGCACGCCCTTAGTAACGCCCAGAAACAATTTACGTCCAAGTTTGCACCTCGTCGTGACGGACCGTACGAGATAATAGAACACGTGTCCCAACCAGTTATCTTATCGCTACCCCAGATGAACCCGATATTTCGCTAGGAAAATATCATGTGTCTGCGTTACGCCGATTTGTCAAGGGGAAGACACCTTCCAGTTATGTCATCATCCCAATTCGACGACGAGGTCGTCCTATGCGCTCCACTCCGAGAGATACTACAGCTGAGAGATCTGAGGAATCAGTCTCAATAAGTTTGTCTACTCGTCCCGCTCGGGTAAGCCGAGCCGAACCTGCATGGTTCAAGGGGGAGGGTGTAACGCGCACCCATATGCAACCAACAATACACCCAATATAGATGGCGAACCAACACACATTTATAAGGGGTTATGGGAAAACGATCATCAATCAACAACACTTCTTACTGAGCGCTTCTCATGTTTTAATTCATGTCTTTATAATAATAATTTGTCACCACCAATTCCAATCGAAATAAAGTGTAAATATATGTTTGAGTTTGTCGTGTTTTCGCTATACCTCTCAATTCGCGCGTTACATATTTTAGTAAAAGAGCAATGGCTCCGCGAAAAAGCGAAGTATGGAAATATTTTTCCAAGGGGACCGACTGAGCAGCTAATTGTAAAGTATGTGCAAAGAAGCTGAAAACGTCCGGGAATAACAGCTATTTAATGGGTCATATAAAAATTATACACAAAATGGACAAATTACCTAACTGTGATGAGAATCCACCTACACAATCAGGATCGTAATCGGGATTCTCACAAAGTAGTCAACATCAAGATGAACCTGCAGCTGCTGTACTATTTGAGGATGAGAAGGAGGACTCAAATTCCAATAATAGTTTTACGAGTACGGTTACAATGTCCTCTCAGAAATCTTCAGAACCGCCGGCAAAAATTCGGCGATTTCCAGTTCCACCTTTGAATACCAAAATAATATAATAAACAGTTTTTCGAGTATAACATCATTTAAAACCTTCAAATAACAAATTCTATTCTATGTATGATTTGTAAAAATTCCTTGCCGATATTGACGGTTGAACATTGGTTTTAATCATTTTCTAAAAGTGGTTGCACCTTTGTATAAAATACCTAGCCGAAGATATTTTACTCGCCTGTTAGATGATAAATATAAAATCTTATACAACTGTGTAAAAAAGAAGCTTTCAAATATAGAGTATTGCGTATTAAAGAGTGATGTTTGAACGGAATCTCACACTACACAAAGTTATCTTGGAATAACAGTTCATTATCTAGGTGCATATTATAAATAATGTTTTACAAAACTTATCATTGACTTAAAAATATTTAACTTATGTATTGTATCCATTTATCTCGAATATTGTGTGAAGTAATCTATATTTAAAAATATTTGATTTTAGATAACTTGACAATGAAAACAACAACATTCGGAGTATACCCGCTACAAGAACGTCATACTGCAGCAAATTGAGCAGAAGCCATGGTTAGAGGAAGCCATGGTTTAATTTGGCATTAATAAAACATTAATAAAACTAAGGTATTGATTATTGTCGTATGCAATTGCACAAGAACTTGTTTTTTATTGGATATTTTTTTAGTTTATACGAAAACGAGGTTGCCTGGAAATTTGACGAATCTATTCTACGCTCGTCCTTGCGGACTCGCGTTTTTATCATGGCAGCTTGATGAGGCAAATTGCCAAAAGGAAACCTCGTTTGAGTAATAAAATCAAAAAATATCCGATATAAAAAAAAAGTTCAAGTGCAATTTAACAAGACAATTTTGCGAATGAAAAAATCGAAATCAATTCACTCGTTTTGTATTTTATGTTAATTAATAAAATTTGACAGGTATTGTCAGACTACTTTAATTTTTAAGTTTTATGTGCATGTAGTCATGGAGATAACGAGGTATCACATTACAATATCCACTAAATATCCACTAAAAATTTTGTTTCATTTTATCCGCTCATACATTGACAAAAACCGAGAAAAACATTGACTCATATGTCATAATATATACATGAGTAAAATTGTCGTATGCAATTGCACAAGAACTGGTTTTTTATCGGATATTTTTTTAGTTTATACGAAAACGAGGTTGCCTGGAAATTTGACGAATCAAGCTGCCATGATAAAAACGCGAGTCCGCAGGACGAGCGTTTTTATCATGGCAGCTTGATGAAGCAAATTGCCAAAAGGAAACCTCGTTTGAGTAATAAAATCAAAAAATATCCGATATAAAAAACAAGTTCAAGTGCAATTTAACAAGACAATTTTACGAATGAAAAAATCGAAATCAATCGACCCATTTTGTATTTTATGTAAAATTTGACAAGTATTGTCAGACTACTTTAATTTTTAAGTTTTATGTGCTTGTAGTCATGGAGATAACGAGGTATCACATAACAATATCCACTAAATATCCACTAAAAATTTTGTTTCATTTTATCCGCTCATACATCGACAAAAACCAAGAAAAACATTGACTCATGTGTCATAATATATACATGAGTAAAATTGTCACTGATAATGGTGCAAATATCGTGAAGGCATGCACTGACACTTTCGGAAAAGCAAAGCATCTTCCATGTTTTACTCACACATTAAACGTGGTACCAGAGCAAGCGTTCCAAAATGACCCAGATAACTCCTCCCTGACTAAAAGAAAAAATTACCGTTGTATGACGATTAAATCTTTAATTCAATTTCTTCTAGAGTATTGATGATTTTATTATTATTGGCTTTACCAATCCTTACTGATAGGCATGGATAATATTTTAACATAATACTAAAATTAATTCAATGACATATTTTACAACTGTGTATAAACTAATATTATTACAATTAAATGGTATAGATTTTATTAAACCGATTTGTTGTTTCGTATGTTTCCACTGTGCGTCCACTTCCTTAAGTTCATGTAAATCTATGTCGTCTAGTTGAATTGGGGTGAATTCAAAGTTGGTTTTAGGCTGAATGTTGTGTTCAGATATTTTAATATCTGGTAGATTTATTTGTTTTATCAGTGGATTTGATGTTTGATGAATCCTTAAAATTGTACCTTCGATTTGCAGTTCACAATTTTTAGGAATCGTCACATTACATATGAGCGTATTAAGAGCGCAAAGTGATACTTTGTTGCTAAACAATCATTTCTAAAAACAAAAAACTATTGTTGATGATCGAAAGAATACAGTTAGATTACAGTTGTGGATCGAAAGAATACAGTTATTCTTTCGATCCACTTTTCGTTGTCAAATTGAAAAGCCTAAAAAGGCAAAAACCTACTTTTATATGCGATTGGAGAAAATAGCTATTTATGATATATGTTTTAAAAGTGAGATTTTATTAAAAAAAAATAAACAATAAAAAAAAAAATTTAATTAAATTCTTTAAAATTAATTAAAATTTTTAAAAAAAATTCATTATTTTTTTTAACGGTTTAAATTTAATTAAAAACTTTTACAAAATAAAATCACTTTTAACACGAATATCATACAAGATTTTTTGTACGACTGCTGAAATTTAGTAAAAAATAGATTTATTAAAATTTTGCATAACTTGTCAATTTTGACATTATATGAAATTTTCCTTATACAATTGATAATTCCTTATACAATTGATAGTATATCGCATTGCAAGCAAACGCAACTAAATTTTAGGGGTGTTTAGGGGCAATAAAAAATAGTTTAAATTTATAAGGGCGGGCTCCCACCACTTGGCTAAGGCCGCCATTTTGAATTAAGAGGGTGGGTTTAAATTTTTACACATAACTCATGAAATATCAATCTCATCAAAAAAAGTGTAGGAAGCTTTTTTGTAAAGAATAAAATTCTCTACAAGCTAGTTTTTACCTTTTTTTGTAAGTCTGTTTTTTAATAAGATATGATCAAATTATTGCAAACATTTTCATTCATTATTTGTTTTTTTGCGGTTAACTCATTTTTTGTATGTGCAATAAAAATAGTTATTTTTGCAATTTTCCATCAAAATGACAACTTTTCAGTTGTTGTTTCCAATGTTGAAACGGCCTACTTTTTTTACTGGTCTTAAAAATCAATGAAAAAAAGTCTTTTTTCTAATACTATTTTAGAATAATAACATTCTTGAACTAATTTTAATTTGAGAATGTACTCATTCTGCAACAAGTGCGAGAATATTCATTCTTACACAAGTGATAGAATGACCACATGTGGCGCCATCTCATGGAAGTTGACGCAACATTAAACTATTGTATTTTGATTAATGAATTATTCATTTAACTTATTAATTGTTGATATTAGTAATATTATAAGTCAATTAACTAAATCATTCATATTTAGAACATTCTTTATGACATTTTATAACTAATTTTGTTTATTAATACATATATTATAGCAGCGACATCTGTGAACTAATTGCCTAAAAGCGATAGGTACTAGACAGCGACTCAAACTGACATATTTTAATTGACGATAGTATTAGAAAAAGTATAGTCTGAAACTCGTCGGAATGAATATTCAGCCCTCGTGAAAACCGTCAAACTCGCCTTCGGCTCGTGTGACAAATTTTCACTCGGGCTGAATATTCTCATTCCGCACTCGTTGCAGAATATACTATTTTTCACTCAAATTTCTACATTTTTTCACTGATTTTTATATTTTTTCATTGAATTTCACAAAAATCAAGTGAACAAACAAACGCCCTGTTCGTTTTTAGGTATTTAGCGAGGTATCTAGGGGTGATTGCAATTGTTTTTCCATTGCTCACTTTGACTACTAACAAATTAAGCATAAATCAAGCAACCTTAAATTTTCTGAATGAATCAAATTATCATTTAAAAAGTTAATAGCAAGAAAATTGCAAAAAGTAGTGTATACAACATGTGCAAAATTAGTTTTTTTTTCATTCGTCGTATTGTCCAACTCGGCTGGCGCCTCGTTGGACAAACTTACTTCTCATGAAAAAAAAACCTACATTTTGCTACTTGTTGTATAAACTACTATTATACAACAAGTAGCAAAATGTAAATTGTATTGTCCTCGTCGTATTGTCCAACTCGGGTGACGCCTCGTTGGACAAATTTACGACTCGTGAAAAATAACTAATTTTGCTCGTGTTAAATACACTATTTTTTACAATTTTTAATTAATTGTTATTAATAATTTGTTATTAATTAGAGCAAGCATTGATAAAACAATTGAAATCGCGTATTTGCTAACTCAAATTTAATGGAAATCTTGCTTATATGTTCCTGTTTAGTTAAATAATCTTACTAATTGTACAATTAATATTGTTAATAAATAAAACATTGCGGTTTTAGAACTTTTTGCCACGCTTTTAACAATTTTTAAAATAATGAAAAAAAGTAAAGGAATGAAAAAAAGTAGAAAAAGAGTGAAAAATAGTTATTTATACAACAAGTAGCAAAATGTAAGTTATTTTTTCACGAGTCGTAAATTTGTCCAACGAGGCGTCAGCCGAGTTGGACATTACGACGAGGACATTACGATGGAAGCTTCATCTGCAATTAAATGCTATGCTGAATGATTTTTAGATGGTAATTTTTTTTTGTCTATTGTCAAAATAGTTTTTCGTAAGGTTAATGCCGCTTTTTGAATATTTTCAGATTTTAAGGTGTCCAATACTGTTTCGTCAATCGTCTTCATATAATTGGGTGCTATTATTTTTTTATACCGAAGTGTAAAGAATTTAACAGTTTTGGAAAAGTTCTTATCAATTTTTTATTCTAGGTGGTGTGCAGTAAAAGTAGTATCTATTTCAATGAAATTTTCTGCATAAATTCTCTCCAATGAATCAGTATATATTTCATGTAAATAAATTAATAAATGACATCGGCCATTTTGTCATCGGCCAAATAACTTCAGCCATTTTGTCAGTGGACAAAAAAAAATTACCATTTAAAAATCTTTTAGCACAGCATTTAATTGCAGGTGAAGCTTCTATACCGCAAGAATTATTTGATATTTATTCTACTCTCATAGGTGGTTATTTTATTTATTATTTTATTTATTATTTGTTATTTATTATTTGTTATTTATTATTTGATTTTTATTCTACTCTCATGGTGCCTAGTGAGTGATCACGATAGACCTAACTCTCTATCTCACTTGCACCCACCCATATATGCTGTTCCGCGCTTGCTTCTACAGCTACCTTACATGCATGTCTGGCAAGGGGTTGGAACTATCAAAAATGTCTGGCTAATTAGGAAACATCATCTAATTATTACCCAAGTATTATATATAAAAATCAGCTTTTATACTATAACGTATGTAGAATTATATTTCATAAACATTAAGAGTGTCTGGCAAGGGGTTGCCACGATGTTAAGTGTCTGGCAAATAACGACGTGATTTTTAATAATATTCTGAAGGTAATACCAAAAAATCACACTTTATTATTTGATGAATTTAGATCGGTATTTTACACATCTTTAGTACCGTTTACCTGCCAAAGCCACGGTAATCCAAACTTCATAATGATCCATCGTTCTTACATGTGTTGGGAGCATGCGCTGACAAACTTTCAGCTTTTATAAAATAACGAAGGTCTGGGGTTCACGGGCTCTTGCTCTATTCTCAAAAAAGATTTTTTTAAACTTATGATATTAATAATTTAGTGAATTTTATCAAAACAAGTAGGCTTTATTCGGAACTTTTCATCACCAGTTGTGAAATATTTTTCATTTCATCACCAGTTGCGTAAAATGTGCCGTTTGCCAAATACAATCGATTTTGAAAAGTCACATTTTACATGT
The DNA here is from genome assembly GCA_963556235.1 of Cryptophagus acutangulus. NCBI lineage: Eukaryota > Metazoa > Arthropoda > Insecta > Coleoptera > Cryptophagidae > Cryptophagus > Cryptophagus acutangulus. The sequence continues at coordinate 876,202 of OY744569.1, forward strand.
CAAAATTAGAAAAAAATCTTTTTTTCACGCTTTTTTTAAAGCAATAAAAAAATAAGGCTGTTTCAACATCAAAAATGGCAACTAAAACGATGTCATTTTAATCGCAAATTGCAAAATAGCTATTTTTAGTACAAGTGAGCAAAGTGTGTCATTTAATCACTAGTCTGAATGTTGGGCGCCCAAGCCGTAGGCGAGGGCCCCAATCAGACGTGTGATTAAATGACTTTGCTCACGTGTGCTAAACCTGATTTCATCCACTTTTGTAGTAAATAAAACCATACATATTAACAAAATTCTTTAATTAATTAATATTGCAATGGAAATACAGTAATTCAGCAAATTGCAATGGAAATACAGTAATATATTACAATAAGTAGATAATAATTCTTAGCACAATGTTAATTAACATTAAAAAAAAGTTATTAGCTCATTTCTGCCAAAAAACTAGGTTTTATTTAATTAAACTAATACAATTTTTTATTGGTTTTGCACCATATACGTTATATACCAAATTAAAGGTATTTTTATCGTCTTTCCAAATCTGCAACTGGTTTTCTTAATGTTTAAATATTTAATGTCATTGGGAATAGATTGGTAGACACTATGTCAAACGTCAAATGCATGAGTGATTAAATATTTTTTAATCACTGAGTGATTAAAAGTAGTACTTTACTCACTCATTTTGGTGACCAAAAGTAGTCAATATTCAACGAAAGTAGATAATAGCTATTTTTAGTACAAGTGAGTAAAGTGCGTCATTTAATCACTAGTCTGAATGTTGGGCGCCTGAGCCGTAGGCAAGGGCCCCAATCAGACGTGTGATTAAATGACTTTGCTCACGTGTGCTAAACCTGATTTTATTCACTTTTGTAGAAAATAAAACCATACATATTAACAAAATTCTTTAATTAATTAATATTGCAATGGAAATACAGTAATATAGCAAATTAGATATTGCAATGGAAATACACTAATATATTATAATATATTACAATAAGTAGATAATAATTCTTAGCACAATGCTAATTAACATTAAAAAAAAGTTATTAGCTCATTTCTGCCAAAAAATAAGTTTTATCTAATTAAACTAATACATTTTTTTATAGGTTTTGCACCACAAGTTATATACCAAATTAAAATTAATTAAAATATATGTCACTGTAATAGATTTAAAATATTTGCAATTGCACCTTATTATGCTAGTGAATGCTTTTAAGTTGTAATTTAAATAATTAATGTCATTAGGATTAGATTGGTAGATACTATGTCAAACGTCAAATGCATGAGTGATTAAATATTTTTTAATCACTGAGTGATTAAAAGTAGTACTTTACTCACTCATTTTGGTGACCAAAAGTAGTCAATATTCAACGAAAGTGGATATAAGTTTTTTTTCTAATTTTAACATGTAAAATGTGACTTTTCAAAATCGATTGTAGTTGGCAAACGGCACATTTTACGCAACTGGTAATGAAATGAAAAATATTTCACAACTGGTGATGAAAAAGTCATAGCAACACCAATTATGAAAAAAAAAAATAAATAAATAAATAAATAAATAAAAACACAAATAATTGTAAACATTATATTGAACAAGATTAATCAATTATTTATACACATTAATAACACAATTACTACAGTTAGATATATTGATTTCTGACTTTAACGATTGATTAGTAGAATTTGAGTTAATCTGAGAAACGCAAGCTGTGGTATTAGAACTTTCACCAAGAATATTTACAGCAATGTTCTTCTTATTTTATATTGAGTTTTCTACGTATCCTTCCGCTACGGTGCTACATTCCACCCTCCATGTCTTTTTATCTTCAAAAAATCGGCCCCGGAATCTGCTAACAAAGTTGCCGAAGATCTTCTAAAACAGTGGCCAGTGACTAAATCATAATTTGGTAATCCTAAAGTTTGAGCAAACTTCTTTGCCGTATTTCCAAAGGTGTTTATTCCAACTGGTTGGATACCACATTTTCCATTATTATATTTGAGAAAGAATCGATTGCGTTTTACATTTGGTGGACGCAAATAAATGTATTTTCTAATAAGATCAACCAAATTTATTCCGTTAATATTGTCACACCTTGGGGTCGTGAGGGGGTTAGCTCGGCAGTTCGGCTAATATAAAGGGCTTGGACATACTGTGATTATCACTCGCGCACCTCTCTTTTCGTCGCTCTTAATTAAAATACAATCGGTTATTATTAAAATACAATCGGTTTTGTTTGACATTTGTTTATTTCAAATTACACTTACAAGATTAAAGTCAGCACTCCGTAATCTAAGCTGTATGTAGAAGAGAACATTGTCTTCGTGGGATCCAGTTGATGTGTAGTTTTACGAACCAACTATTCACTTTATTATCAACCGTACCCTGACTCGACTTAACCTTTTAGCTTGTTAATTAACAACCAACTCCCTCATCTGAATGATGGTCCTCCTTTTATACCCTCTTCTATAAATCAATCCGGAAGGGATTGTTTTCTTATTTATCTTATTTATTAAATATTCTAGTTTGTTTATATTCGTTAACCTTGCACGTTGCACTATTTGCTGATGTTGACAAATTATTGTTTGGGAAATTATTATGTCACGCCTTGGACTACTTGACATATGCCTTCTCTCCGTAAGCGCTGGACCTACAGTGCTAATTTAACATCTATCTTAAAAACTACCCTAATTTGATTTACAATTTTAACTTAAATTTTAATTATTTCCTAATTGGTTACAAAAAATTTTTTTATGCGGACAATGCGCTGCATTAGTGTGACGTATTTTTTATTGGAGTAAATCTCACTTCTGGGTCAAACCAACAACTAGATCTAAAATCAAAATGGGTCGACGAATTAAAATTAAAAATAAAAACGAGAATTAAAGCATTAACAAAATAATCAATAGCAATTGATTTACTTATCTTATGCCAATTTAGCAAGTAGACATCTTTAAACTAAACTTAAACCTTTTTTAAACATCAATATGAATGTTCGATGTAGGTTAATACTATTGACACTTCCTATTGACAGTTATTTGTTTGACTCAATAGTCAGTTTTACTCCAACAAAAATACCGATACTACGTCATCACTAATACAGTGTATTGCATAAATTGTATATACTAATAATTCATGTCAATGTAAATAATATGTTACCCAATCTAGTAGCTAATTATGCGAATATTTTTATATGACCCCGTTTTTGTTAAAATTAAAATTGGTAACACTATACCTTGCTAATTACATTTATATGGTGTTAATTTCTCGCGACCGATCCGCTTGACGTTGACCCTAGCGTTTATCCTCGATGTTTACGTTGAGTTCCCGACCTAGACTATTCTTCTCTGGTTACTGTTTATCTTAACTTTCCTTGTTTCACTGCTCGTACGTGTTGCTATATATACTGCTCGTATATCTTGCCTTTGATTTAACTTCACATGTTTCACTTCATCTTCTTCTTCAATTATTTTATTCTTCACTTATTTTAACTTCATCTTCTTCTTCATTTAATTCATCTTCTTCTTCACTTGTTTCGTCTTCTTCACTTATTTCATCATCTTCTTCACTTATTTTAATCTTCCTCTGGATGCCTAATTTACCTTGGTGCAACGCCCCGAAAACTTATTTATTCACTTTAACTTCTCTTTTGACCATGGTTGCGATCTTGTCCTTGACATTGCTATCCAATATTCATCAAATATCTTCTATTTTAATATTGGTCAATAGCGGAAACAATCTCCTGGATTTTGATGCTCGACGAATGGCATCCATTCAGCCTCGGGCACCATAAGGCTGGATGGCAGTACTGCCTGTTAAGCCTCTACGTTCTCTGTGGGGTAAACGTGAGACTAACGGTTCGCCCTTGGGACTGGTCATCCAGGCTGGTTCCGTTTAATGTAAACGTAACTCCTTTTGGCGTTGAACCTTCTTGATTACCGCCTGAAACCCTCCTTGTGGATTCCCTACTTATTAACACTTCTTCTAATTTATTCTCCCTTTTTGATTTTTCTTCATTTACTTGCGCTGCTCGTCTCTTCTTTATGGTTTGATATATGGATATTCAGTAGTCCATCGTCATGGACTCTGATTTCTGGTTGTTCGCTTAGCCTGGTTGAATTTCTTCTGTTTCTTCTGTCGTCTTCTGGCTGGTCAGGTTTATTTACAATACTTCTAAGGTCTTTTGTCATAATTTCTGTGGGCTATTGACTAATTGTTTTTGTTTTTGTTTTTTTAACGGTAATTTTGATCATGTTAGTTAAAAGCTAGGTTTACAAAACGAACTTAATCTAATAATGCAACCGCTTAGCGTGGTAAAACAATTGTTTTTCACGCGATGTCACTTTGCTTAATTTGCTATTAAATCTGTCACTGTTGTTCCACTCTGGATTTATCGTCTTTATTTATTGTTTTTTGGAGTGGGGTTGTTTTACGCGGTCGCGCACACTATACGCACTTTGTTGTTTGGTTTTCGTGGTCGTAGTTGGATCTTCCGAGCAGCCTGGGCTAATGGGAGATGTCCATGGGTCGTTGTAATGTATTATCCGGCCTACGTGCACGACGTCTTTTTTGGCTTTTGGTGTAAGCGTCTTTTGGATTTTGTAGTTCACATCACTTAGTTTTTTTGTGATGTAGTGTGGTCCGAACCATCTCAAAAGTAACTTTTCACTACGTCCTACTTTTCTTACCGGCGTAAACACTTTCACTTTGTCTCCTATCGCGTACTCTGTATGTCTATGTTTGTTATTATACCGAACACTGTCGTATGCTTGCCTCTTCTCCATTTCTTCCACTGCTAATTCTCTCGCTGCTAGTGCCTTTTTCCTGATGGTGGTTAAACTAGAGTCTGGATCTGGTGGTATTAGGTTGGCTTCCGTTGGTAGTACTGCATCTCGTCCGTATACTAACATCAAGGGTAAAAGTTTTGTGCTGTCTTGTCTGGCTGTGTTGTAGGCAAATGTTACGTGTGGAAGATGCTCTTCCCAGTCCGTTTGGTTGGTGTTGGTAAACATTGATAGCATGTTCGCCATGGTTTTGTTGAGTCGTTTGGTTAGGCCGTTACAACATGGGTGGTAAGCTGTTGTAAATGTGCTAACTGTTCCCATAGTTTTAACTAGTTCGGTGACCAGTTCTGATCGAAAGGTCCTTCCTCTGTCACTTAGTAGATATCTTTATGCTCCATGGCGGGTGATGATGTTTTCCAGGATGAACTTGGCTACTGGGCCTGCTTTTCCATTTGGCAATGCTTGTGTTTCTGCCCAACGAGTGGCGTAGTCTGTTGCGACGATTATCATTGTTTTCCCGCTTTAACTTCTTCGGAATGGACCTAGTAAGTCAATTCCTACTTTGTCAACGGGGGTTGCTACTTGTATAGGTTGCAACAGTCCCTGTGGCTTACGATGTTGTTCTCCTTTCCTTGCTTGGCAGTCGGGACACCCTTTTACATACTTTTCGACATCCTTTTGTAAACCGTTTCAATAAAATCTATCTCTAATTTTATACAAGGTCTTAGTTATTCCTAAGTGACCTGACAAAGGGTCACTGTGATTATTAAATAAAATTTCACCTACTAACTCTTTGGGTACTAGTAATAAGTTATCGTTTCCTGTTAAGTTTGCGTTTTTCTTAAAAAGTACACCGTCTATTATGCAAAAATTGATTGCGCGCTTCCGTAACGCTACTGGTCCCTCTCCTGAATTTTGAACTGAAATGTTTATTAATTCGCGTAAGTATTTGTCCTCGTGCTGCAATTATTCTAGTTTTTTCTTCCTCCATTAGGTATGTTGGTATATAGTTGGCTTCATCTTCGTCTTGTTTGCTCCCGATCTTGGTTGGGTATCTTGATAGGCAGTCGGCATCTTTGTGTTTGATTCCACTTTTGTGTACGATGGTATGGTCGAATTTAGATAGTTTTATTACCCATCTGGCTAGTCGACCTGTTGGGTCTTTGATTGTTTTTAATCAGCATAACGCGTGATGGTCTGTTACGATTTTGATGTGTCTACCATAGATTAAATGTCTCAAATAATTTAGACACCATATTACAGTTAGTCCTTCCAGTTCGGTTATTGTGTAGTTTGTTTCGGCTTTGGTGTTCTGCTTACGTACGTTATCGGGTATGATTTTCCATCTTCTCCTTCTTGATGTAATACTACTCCTAGACCGTATTTGCACGCGTCTACTCTCATCTCACATCCTTTTTCTGGGTTGAAGTAACTTAATACTGGTGCTGTAACCATACTCTCTTTTAGTTTCTGGAATGCATTTTCTTGAGCTTCGCCCCATTCGAAAGTTGTTGACTTCTTGGTTGATTCGTATAATAGTCTTGCTATTGCTGAAATTTCGTTTATAAATTTTCGGTAGTAGTTGCACATTCCTAAGAAGCTTTGTACGTCCTTCACTTTAGTTGGTTTTGGAAAATCGTAGATTCCGGCAATTTTTTCCTTGTCGGGCTTAATGCCGTTGGTTTCGACTATATAGCCTAGTAAACTTACTTCAGACTCTAAATAATTACATTTGCCGGGTTTTAATGTTAAACCTGCGCTGCGTAAACGTTTAAATACCTTTTCCAGTTTTATCAAATGTTCTTCAAAAGTTTTCGAGAAGATGACTATGTCGTCTAAGTATATTAGCACGTCGACCGATTTCATTCCTTCGAAGACTTTATCCGCTAAGTGTTGAAATGTTGCCGGTGCGTTACATAATCCGAATGGTAATACGTTGAACTCGTATAACCCATGACCTTGCGCAACAAATGCTGTGTATTTCTTACTGGTTTCCGCGACGTTAACTTGCCAATATCCGCTAAACAAATCGAGAGTGGAAAAGTACCTGGAGTTTCCTAAGTATGTTAGAATGTCGCCTATATTGGGTAGAGGGTAGGTGGATTTCTTGGTAACCCCATTGAGTTTTCAATAATCTACGCAAAATCGCATAGACCCGTCCTTTTTTTTGCCAGTACTACTGGGCTTGCCCATGGTGATTGGCTGTTCCTGATGAGTCCATCTTTCATCATGTCGTTGATTTGCTTATCGATGATTTCACGTTCTTTGTGGGATACTCTGTATGGTTTACTTTTAATTGGGTCTGCTCCTTGGACATCTATCTCGTGCTCACACCAATTTGTACTTCCCATTGTTGCGATGGTTTTTGAAAAAACGTCTTCGTAGTTTTTTAGTAAATTTTTGAGGTCCATACTTTCTTTTTCGTTTAAGTCTGAATTGATTTTGTGATCCGCTGCTTTTACCTCGTCTTCATCTTCTTCCATGTATAGTAGTACTCCTGTGTCGGCAGATTTGCTGAGGTCGTATAACCATCCTATTGTCGTGTCTTTAAAAATTTTTCGGTGTGTGTTGCTTTTATTTATTATTGATACTTCTATTGCATAGTTGTTTATTTCCAATTTAGAGTTTATTGCCAGTCCGCGTTTTACCAAGTAGTTTTCTGCCGCGCTACACTCGCAAAGTTCTAGCGTTGCTTGTTCTACTGGTTCAAGGTTACCATTCCGTTTGCTGGTCAATGTCACTGTTAATTGTTTGCCCGGTCGTATTACGTAGTCTCGTGCCATTTGTAATCTTATCCGTGGGTTTTCTGTGTCTTGTTCCGTTAGTAGTAAATTGTTTCCTGGTTCGGTCTTGTTATCTACTGCTACCCTTACTCGATCTTCGTTTGGTCCCAGTTCTATTTCTTCTTTTAAGAAGTCTATTACTGCACCATTTTTTTTCAGAAAATCTACTCCTAAGATTACTGGTTTTGGTGATTTCTCGATTATTAGAACTTCTGGTTTGCACTTAAAATTCCCATTCTTGACTTCTATAGTTGTTCGTCCAGTTAGGGATATTGCATGCCCCCCAGCTGCAGAAATACTTCTGATGATGGCTTTAGCTGCCCTTGTGCAATTTCTTTTCTGATGATACTTCTAGTGGATCCTGTGTCGAGCACAATTTGTTCGTTGTTTTGTCCGTTGATGGTGCCTCTAACTGTCGGGATAGATAACTTAGATAGATAACAAGATAACTTATTTAGTGCCGTCCGTCCCCGTTTGGGTGGGGTGACGTCCTGCCATTAAATGATACTCTGCGCTCGTGTTCTCGTGGTCTGTCCCTGCACATTGAAGCGATGTGTCCTGGCCTGTTGCAGTTGTGGCATCTAGGTCTCCCATCTGTTGTTCTCGTATTTGGTAGTTGTCTCGTCCTTGGTGGCTACACTGAGCGTTGGCTTCGGAAGTTGGACCGATCTTGGTATCTGTCTTGATAGTTTCTTTGTTGGAAACTACTATTTCCATTGTATTGATTGTTGCCTTGGTAGTGGTTATTCCCGTTATTGAAGTTCGATCTATAGCTTTGGAAGTTGTTACTCGTTCGGTTGTTGAATCGGTCGAAGTTATTGCGTTGGTTGCCGTGATTGTTATATACTATGGTCGATGGACTAAACTGTTGCGCGGCTGGAACATTCTGTACGGTTTCCGTTTGTCTTGATTGGAGATCACTGATTCGCATCACTAGATCTCTAATTTCTTCCTTATTCATCGTTGCTTTTCCCATTGTTGTAAAAGTTTAGAAATATGTCTGCTTTAGTCCGTCCTCGAATCCTTCTTGGAATGTGTCGCCGTCCATTGTTGCATCTACCTCGTATGCTAATGCTAGTTTTTCGAAGTAGTACACTTGAATGTTTTCGCTTCTTGCTTGTCGGCGGTCGATCCAACGTGACTTGGCGGTTTTCCTTGCGTTTGTACCTCCGAATGCAGTGATGAAATCGTCTTGGACATTAGTCCAATTTTTATTTCCGTTTTCCACCTTCCTTAGATATTCTATGTACCAAGGGTTAGCTGCGCCGCTCAAAAATGTACCGAAATATTGAAGCTTAAGATTGTTGTCCCAGTTGATTGCGGCTGCGCATCTGTCGTATTGGCGGATGAATTCGATTGGGTTTGTTGTCCCGGGTGTGAAAATTTGCGGTGATACGAATTTAGGGATAGATGGTAATCTGGCCTCTGACATTGATTGACTGATTGTGGTGTTGGCCATCGTAACGTTTCGTTCTTCGGTAATTTCTTGTTCGTCTTCTTCTCTCCTTCTTTGTTCTGCTTGTTGTTCGACCTCTTCCTGTTCTTGTCTCCTTTTTTTCTCTTCTGCTTCTTTTTCGGCTTGTTTCTGTTTGGCTGTTTCTTGTTCTTCTTTCCTTTTTCTTTCTTCTTCCTGTTGTCTTTTGGCTTGGCATCTCCACCATATGTCACGCCTTGGGGTTGTGAGGGGGTTAGCTCGGCAGTTCGGCTAATATAAAAGGCTTGGACTTACTGTGATTATCACTCGCGCACCTCTCTTTTCGTCGCTCTTAATTAAAATACAATCGGTTATTATTAAAATACAATCGGTTTTGTTTGACATTTGTTTATTTCAATTTACACTTACAAGATTAAAGTCAGCACTCCGTAGTCTAAGCTGTATGTAGAGGAGAACATTGTCTTCGTGGGATCCAGTTGATGTGTACTTTTACGAACCAACTATTCACTTTATTATCAACCGTACCCTGACTCGACTTAACCTTTTAGCTTGTTAATTAACAACCAACTCCCTCATCTGAATGATGGTCCTCCTTTTATACCCTCTTCTATAAATCAATCCGGAAGGGATTGTTTTATTATTTATCTTATTTATTAAATATTCTAGTTTGTTTATATTCGTTAACCTTGCACGTTGCACTATTTGCTGATGATGACGAATTATTGTTTGGGAAATTATTATGTCACGCCTTGGCCTACTTGACAATATCTTTCATTGTTATTGCAAATTCACGTACGACTTTGGTCTTTGTATTCAGAATATTTACTCGAAAATACGTGTGTTTGTCCACAATATTTTCAACACGTAGAAAAGATAACTCACACTTTCGACATGCACGTGCTATTCCAAGTATTAATGCAACTTTTTTCATTAAATATATTTTATCATCGGTCTCTGTTAAAAATGTGGAGAAATTTTCTTTCGTCAAAACGTTCGATTTCTTCGCATGATATCCATCTGCCTGTCTCTTTAAAAATGCCACCAAACTAACGTATTTTTTGATAACAATATTTTTTTTAGACATAATTCGCTTCGCAACATTGAATAAAGAGTTCATAATGTGGAAGCTTTTAAGGTCTTTTTACCTTCAAAATAAGCCAGCATAAATTTTTCATTAATATGTTTCACTTTATGTTCTTCGCACCATTTTTTAATCCTTTTATATGCCAAATCATATCTTTCTTTTGATTTCACCGGTATGATGGTTGATAAAGCACTTTGTGTGGCTTCCTCAATATCACTTGGTATATTCAGGGTCCGTAATCTTTAACGTAGAATTTCATTTAGTGTTAGAGTGGGGGACCTTACTTCATAGAGGCAACACTTGCCCCGCCACTTTCGCTTCTTCTTTTATTATCTCTGGAATTACAGGTATCTCTTGTATATAATCTATGTTTATTTTATTCTAACCTTATTCGTTTAATGACATTCGCCTTGTGCTAATCCGAGTTTTTTCCAAGTGTTTGTATATTTTCATAGTGTCTGTGTTTTTGTATATTTTCCTTTAAGTGTTGTCTACCAAATTGTAATAACAATTACCGTTCCAACATGATCATGCATACAATGCCAAGAAACAATGATGTAAGTTAAAAATATAAATAAATTGTAATGTTATTAAAGAAATACTCTATTTCAGTTGTTTAGTAAATGGTGTAATGCTGTTGGAAGAATAGATCTCCTAGAAAAAGCTGTGGAACAACGAAGAATATTTTGATTGCGGATGAAGACATGTTCGAAATATCGAAGAACCGATTTATATTTATTTAGTGTTGTATTTATTATTTATTTATAATAAATATATTTATTATATTATATTATGTATATTATTTGCAGCAAAAGTAAGTGTTATTTCTAAATTTTAAACTTAATTTTATTAGTATAATATTGATAGTAATAAAATTAATATTTACTTTAGAGTAAGAAAATATTAATTTTATTAGCTTCAATATTATACTAATAAAATTAAATTTAAAATTTAGAAATAACATTTATTTTTGCAAAAAACCCATTAATTCAAATTTCCCTCCAAAAAATAAATTTGAATTACCCGCCAAAACGTACGCTAGTGGCTCCAGCACTGAAGTGTTGCCTCTATGAAGCTAAGCAACTCTTAGTGACGTATGGTAGTAAGAGATAGCTATCTACATCTTCTCTAATCTATGGGTATATTATCAGATTCTGAACCAGACATTTCGTCTCAATGAAAAGTTGTTCAGAACTGTTTGACTGTTTTAAAGATGACTTTTCTCTGATATATTTTTAGCACACGCTCACTATGATTTCACAATTTATTTTTAATAATTTGTCATATTAATGATTTCAAGTTGAAAAACTTTTTTTTCTAATACTATTTTAGAATAATAACATTCTTGAACTAATTTTAATTTGAGAAGGTACTCATTCTGCAACAAGTGCGAGAATATTCAATCTTACACAAGTGATAGAATGACCACATGTGGCGCTATCTCATGGTAGTTGACGCAACATTAAGCTATTGTATTTTGATTAATGAATTATTCATTTAACTTATTAATTGTTGATATCAGTAATATTATAATTAAATCAACTAAATCATTCATATTTAGAACATTCTTTATGACATTTTATAACTAATTTTTTTTATTAATACATATATTATAGCAGCGACATCTGTGAACTAATTGCCTAAAAGCGATAGGTACTAGACAGCGACTCAAACTGACATATTTTAATTGACGATAGTATTAAAAAAAGTATAGTCTGAAACTCGTCGGAATGAATATTCAGCCCTCGTGAAACCGTCAAACTCGCCTTCGGCTCATGTGACAAATTTTCACTCGTGCTGAATATTCTCATTCCGCACTCGTTGCAGAATATACTATTCTAATTTTGACATGATTATTTCACACAACTGTCAAAGTTCTGTTTAATGGGCACAAGTTTGATTCTGAAATGCTCTAAAATCAGTTTTAGGGTGAACAAATCGCAGTGCGATTTTATCATGATAAAATTTTGACGTTTATTGTCACACTAATTTCAAAGTTGTGCAAAAATGGCAATGAAAAGATTTGTTTAAATTAAATCTTATAAAATAGCATTGAATTGTTTGTGAAATACTCTTGTCAAATACCACTCGTGCTGAAAATTTTATCTCTAAATTTTATTCAAACATTTTTACTCAATCGTTATTTCCGGACAAATTTAATTTGTAAAAATTGGACAATTTTTATCAGATTAAACCCTCGAGCTAAAGCTCTCGGGCTTTAATCAGATAAAAATTCCCCAATTTCCACTCTTTAAATTACACGAAAAAAACAATTTCGAAAAAATGTTTCAAAAATTTATCGATAAAATTTGAGCACTTGTGATATTACATTCGAAAAATATTTCACAACTGGTGATGAAAAGTTCCGAATAACTCTTTTTTGACAAGGTTTTTCTAAAAATTAGAAAAAATCTTGTATGCAACATGTTAGGAAATGCTATTTTGTGTAACTCGCGTTTATTAGAAATCCGCTGGTTATACAAAAAAATGCATTTCTTAACTGGTTGCATAAATAGCTATTTTTCACGCTTTTTTAGAACAACCAAAAAAGAAGGCTGTTTCAACATCAAAAATGGCAACTAATAAAATGTCATTTTAATCGCAAATTGCAAAAAAAAGTTTAAATAAAACTTGTAGACCATTTTATTGTCTACAATTTTTGTATAAATCATTTTAATGGGAAATTCGTAATTTTTACAATAAAAACCGTTAAGATAATGACCGCTTTGTCGAAGCGCACTGTAAAACGAGACTCAGGTCTATAACACGACTCGTAGCGCCGCGAGTTTTCATGCTTCGTTTGGAATATTGTTGTCAAATATCTATTCTACATTATAACCTATAATATATATTGTACATTATATAGGTAATTTGGTAAGTGTTAAGCTATTGTTTTATTCCCAACTTAATAAATGTTTACATTAATTTTTACAAATGTAGTAAATGTACTCTTAAATAAATTGCATATTAAAAATGGATAGTTGCGTTATATGCAAAAAAAAATATCTGATCTAAACAAAAGCCGAAAACTGCAAAAAAAGGAATAACTTCATTAGTTGCCGCAGCCAAGATCAGAGGAGACAAAAAATTTGAGATGGCTCTACATGCTGTCACAGAAGTAATTATTTATTTTAAATTATTTTATAAAAGAATTACAATAATTGTAAACAAATAAGTACCAATTGTACAGAGTCTCAATACTAAAAACTCGCGCTTTAATCAAAACTGACATATGTCGATTCTTTGTAAATTCTTGGTGATATCTTTGTTTGCATTCTCAAACAACGTATTGTCATCGGCACATGCCAGTTTTCAATGAGGCGCGAGTACTGAGACAGACACCCTGTTATGGTTCAACATTATTGTATACCTTTACAACAAAAATTTAACTTATTAGGGGACTGTGCATATCGCTTGTCCAAAAAATATGCAGATCAGAGAGCGGCAGCGACTGAGGCGCAGCGAAAATGTTCGTCATCCTTGCTTGATGTGGATCAATCGTCATTAATCGTCATCAATAGATTTTGATTCATTCATGATATGTTGTAGAATATAAACCATTGAGTGGAATCATAGGAAATATATTGTAACATATTTAAAATAAAATCCTCAAAGTTGTAGTATCAATCAAGTTTTTCATGAAGTTCTGTATATTAGACGTTTAAAGTTTTTTTTACAAATGAATATTTTATGCCTAAAGAATTGGCAATAAGTGATGGAAAACAAGTTGTACATCATGTTTTCAAATATGTGAAACCATTTCACACATTAAGTGAAGAAGAAAAAAATCAAGTAAAATTTTTGGAATTTAACCATCACTGTATCAAATATAGCGCTGGGAACACTCATCTTTCTGAAATGAATAATATTTTGTATTTTAGTATAATTAATCTGTGTAATTAATCATTAATCTAATTAATGTAGATGTCGTTTATGTGAAAGGTGACCTTAAAATAGTGTATTCTGCAACGAGTGCGGAATGAGAATATTCAGCCCAAGTGGAAATTTGTCACACGAGCCGAAGGGGAGTGTGACGGTTCCACATGGGCTGAATATTCATTCCGACGAGTTTCAGACTATACTTTTTCTAATACTATCGTCAATTAAAATACGTCAATTTTTACGTTTTTAGGCAAATGATTAGTCGCTTTTGGCAATTAGTTCAAAGATGTCGTCGCTATAATATATGTATTAATAAACAAAATTAGTTATAAAATGTCATAAAGAATGTTCTAAATATGAATGATTTAGTTGATTGAATTATAATATTACTAATATCAACAATTAATAAGTTAAATAAATAATTCATTAATCAAAATACAATAAGCTTAATGTTGCGTCAACTTCCATGAGATGGCGCTACACGTGGTCATTCTATCACTTGTATAAGAATGAATATTCTTGCACTTGTTACAGAATGAGTACATTCTCAAATTAAAATTAGTTCAAGAATGTTATTATTCTAAAATAGTATTAGAAAAAAGATTTTCTATTAAGAAAATTTAATCAAATAACTGATAATAAAAAAAAGCGCTAGGTTGTATCTTCAAGACAGGAGATGCCTGGAGACGAAAATGCTTAAAAAAGAATTTGATAACATTACAGGAGGATTTTTTACAATGAGATTTAGTGAAAACTACTGGCCCAGTCACTGTTCGGACATGTTTATAGAGAGCAAGCTGATGAGACTTTTCAAATCCAGCGGAGGGATGACCATACCTGGACGTGGAATAACGGAAAGGACAATCACAAATTGGATACTTAGAATGAGGTACTTGTTGAATGCTTGTGAGCAGTTGGAAAACTTTTGTGGTGTATTTTATGGAAATTCTGAGCAGCATATTGATTTACGACCAACAAAAATTGTACAAGATAACACTGACTTAGAGAAACTGGATACATGGTTTGTTCAAGATAATCCATTTCCTGAATCTAATATATTATTTTCTCTCAGTTTTGGAGTTGTCGGAGAGGACAACATTAACTGCCACAAAGCATTAGAACTAGGTTCAATATTAGTAAAAAAAAATGCTAAGACATTTGACTCATTGTCGTTCAGCAGGAGTGACAAAGTTTTGCCCATAGCAGCTGTCACTAGAAGCGTATAAATAAACTCAACGCCGGTTGCAGTAGACCCGATGAAATTATTTCAGCAGCTACTCATTGCAAAACATTCAGATAATGATTTAAAGGATTTTCTGTGTTATGAATTGTCACCTTACCCACTTTCTCTTTTTACGGAGCAAGGTATGCGTAAAAGAACAAACTCATCGTTTTACGCCAACAAAAATCGGTCAGCCGTTGTCGATGGAGGTTGGCTGCTCCACACTGTTGTATGGGAAAAAATGAAAAAATATCAGAAATTTGTCAACAATATGTACGATATGTTCAGAAACATTTCTTAGTTAATGTGCTTGTTGTCTTTGATGGTTACCCGGAAAAACCAGAAGCGATGGAAACCAAAACGACAGAGCGTATGCGACGTTTTCATAAACAGCAGGCAAGTGACAATGTTTTCGATGGGAATACGATACGAAACAATAAGAAGAACTTTATCCATTTTCTGATAACTTTTTTACGTTCTTCCATCATCGTTGCGCAGGCAAATGAAGACGCTGATACACTGAATGTAAACGCGGCTGTCCAGGAGGCTGCCTCCTATAACGCAGTCTTCATTACGGGCTCTAATATTGATCTTCTTGTTCTTCTAACGGGATTGTGCCCAGAAAGTGCCAGAAAATCTTAGAAAACCAAAAAAGGCAACACCCTAGAAACGATTTACTCTCCGCGTAGTTTTAAATTTGAGGCGTCCATTGCACAAAACATCTTGATTCTACACGCATTCAGTGGCTGCGACACGACTTCAGCATTTTTTAATGTTGGAAAAACAAAATTTATTAATGTTTTGCAGAAAAACCCCGAATTTAATTCTCTAGTTAATATTTTTAAATTAGAAGAGGTAGATAAGCGTGAACTGGAGTGTGCCGGAAAACGCTTCATTGTTTCTCTTTATGGTGTAAAGAAAAATGATAACCAATTGAATACATTTAGATATAAATGCTTTCTCAAATCCGCCAAGACAAAAAAACTAACCTACCTACATTGCCACCAACTAAAGATGCCGCCAAGTATCACACGTACAGAACTTACTATCAAATACAAAAGTGGTTAGATAATACAAAGAATCTTGAAGATTGGGGATAGAGAAAAAGCCCATTTGGATTGATGCCTGAAACCACAAGTAAAGATGCTGCGCCTAAATCAATTTTAAAGTTAATTTCCTGCAAATGTACGACAAACTGCGGTAAAGCTTGTGCCTGTCGAAAATCTGGACTGCATTGCACAGCCGTCTACAAATTTTATTTAAACTTTTTTTTTATTGCACATATAAAAAATGAGTTACTGCAAAAAACAATAGCTATTTATGCAACCAGTTAGGAAATGCATTTTTTTGTGTAACGAGCGGATTTCTGCGGGACGAGCGCAGCGAGTTCTGCAAAATAACGCGAGTTACACAAAATAGCATTTCCTAACATGTTGCATACAAGATTTTTTCTAATTTTTACAAGAACCTTCTCAAAAAAGAGTTTTTTAAACTTATGATATTAATAATTTAGTGAATTTTATCAAAACAAGTAGGCTTTATTCGGAACTTTTCATCACCAGTTGTGAAATATTTTTCATTACATCACCAGTTGCGTAAAATGTGCCGTTTGCCAACTACAATCGATTTTGAAAAGTCACATTTTACATGCCAAAATTAGAAAAAATAATTTATTTATTTATTTAATACAGGACCATAGCCCAATACAAAGTATTTAAACACAGTTATACGATAAACAAAAAGACATGTAGTATAAACAAGCAAGCGTTACAATACATTTTTTTTAAATAATATGCGCAATAGCGATAAAACAAAACGACAAGACAAAAACAACAAGATTTTAGTTGGTACATCGTTTTTTCAATTTAAAGAAGGAACAGTTGAACAAATCAAGTTCAGTATTGTTAGAATTTCGAGAGATGCGATTAATTGCGTTATTTGCGCTATAATTGGTCCTGTGAAATCTAATATTAAAGGTGGTGTTGTTTCTCAGTGGCCTAGCCGGTACGTTAATGCATACAAGTTCAAGTAAGTCAGAACACTCTATCACATTGTTAATAATTTTATACATTAACAAAGTGTCGCTATTATTGCGCCTGTCCGCCAATGTACGCAGGTTCAAAGAATCAAGCAAGAACGAATAGTCTTTTTTATCTTTTGGTATGCCCATTTTGTAGGATACGTAACTCAAGAATTTTTTCTGTACCCGTTCTAATTTATCATTATCCGTTTTAGATGACGGTGACCAGACGTTAGATGCATATTTGAGATGCGAACGTACTAACGAGTTATAAAGCGTTTGCAAACAACCTAGATTAGAAAATGTCGAAGTATGTCTCTTAATAAAGCCCAAGCTTTTTAACGCCTTCATAGAAATCTCTTGTATATGAGAGCTAAACGAAAGGTCGGACTCGAATAGAACTCCAAGGTCCCGAATAGAGGATTTTTTCTCGAGAATAGCACCGTTGAGTCTAAAATGACATTCCACTTGAGATCTACTTCTGCCAAAACATATGTGTCCACACTTGTCAAGGTTCACTTGTTAAGGAGTTAATTTATTGTTCTTACACCACGAGGAGAAGTTAATGAGGTCTTTTTGAAACAGGTCAACGCAGCTGGAATTTACCACCGTAGAAAACATTTTCACATCATTGGCAAAAAGCAATATTCGGCAGAATACAAACACTCTGGTAACATCGTTCATAAATAAATTAAACAAAAGAGGTCCAAGATGAGAGCCCTGAGGTACGCCGGAGGAGGCTTTGATCTCGGATGAGCAAATGCCATTGACGCGAACTACTTGTTTGCGATTCAGCAGGTATGATCCGAGCCAGGATAGTAAAAGATTTTGAAAACCAATTTTTCTCAACTTAGCAAGGAGTACTGAGTGATCTAACTTGTCGAATGCCTTTGAAAAGTCAGTGTACACTGCGTCTACTTGTTTGCCCTGCGAGAGTGCGCTGGAGATATAGGACTCGTAAACTAAAAGATTGCTAGTGGTGGAACGACCCTTGCAAAAGCCATGTTGCTCCCTGACGATGACGTTTTTAAATGCTTCTGTAAGTTTCTCTGTTATTATTAGCTCTAAGATTTTAGGAATCGTAGACATTATTAAAATTGGTCTGTAATTCTGGATGGAAATTTTTGAGCCTGACTTAAAAATCGGTGTGACAAAAGATAATTTCCAAATCTCGGGGAAGCATCCAGAATTGACAGACCTGTTAAAAAGCAGCCACAGCGGTCTAGCGAAGGCAAAAGCACATTTCTTTAAAACTAGTGGAGGAATATCGTCAGGACCTTTACCTTTGCAGCCATCTAGACCTACCAACTTATTCAGGATATCAGTTATGCTGAAGGAAAAGTCACTAACACATATGTTCGAGTCACTTGGAATTTCAGGGTCGGGATTTCCATTCGGTACCGACTCCACGTCAGTCTCATATACAGAGGAAAAATGCTTTTTAAATAATTCACTTATGGAATGGGCGGTATTAGCTGTTTCATTATTAAGAGACATAGTGGCTGGCATTTGAGTATCTGACCTGAGACTGTCAATGTAGCTCCAAAATTTCTTGGCGTCATTAATGATCGAGGTTTCGACTTTGTTTATGTATTCGCTGTAACAAAAGCCAGCAAGAGCCTTACAGTTCAAACGCAATTCCCTGAACCTTTCGTAATCGCAATCGGCGCCTGATATTTTATAAATTCTATGCGCTGAACGTTTCAAGGAAATATTCAGTTTAAGGTCATTGCTGGACCATTTGAGGAACTTACTCTTATTATGGACACGGATGATTGGAACCAGTCTTACAAAAAGATTATAAACGTATTCGTAGAAAACAGACACCGATTCATTAATATCAAGATTCACAAACAAACTATCCCAGTGGATATTCAATAGACAGTCGCTTAGTGCTTGAAAGTCGCATCTCTTAAAATCGTAACAATTAATATCTTTGAGCAAAACAGAATTATTGCTATGGTTCTTAGTAACAGAAATAAGCAGTGGTGGATGATGCATGTCGATGGGCAAAAGAACGTCAATCGCGGGAGTGGCTCACGAATTTGTGTTACTAGAAAAAACGAGGTCCAGCAACACATTGTTCGGATTAAATACAAAATTGAGTTGATGCAAGTTAAGGTAAGAGAATACTTCGATAAAGCCTTCAGCATGTGCAGGAAATTCACTAATCAGTATCCCCGTTTCATCATTTGTCCAGTGAATGGATGGCAAATTAAAGTCGCCGATAACATGTACGAGTAGTATATCTGGGCGGTTCCTAAATCTAATGGTGCTTCGGATGGCCATTGTCCATCCGAAGCACCACCATTTTGAAAAGTCTTGAGCAATGACCTTGAAAGAGTTAAAAGGTCATTGCCGAAGAGATTGGTGGATGTTGGTCAATGACCAGAAGGTTTTGTCTTCAAGGTCATTGCCGAAGAGATTGGTGGATGTTGGTCAATGACCAGAAGGTTTTGAAGAGAGCATAAGTCTTCAGCAAAAAATGAAAATGACCTTGGAATATTTTTGCGTCATCATCATCAGTAGAAGAAGAAGAAGAGAAAGATAGAGAAAGATAGAGAGAGAGAGAGAGAGAGAGAGAGAGATGATGCTAAGCTAAGTTAATTTTTGAAAAA
Source organism: Cryptophagus acutangulus (assembly GCA_963556235.1). Classification (NCBI taxonomy): domain Eukaryota; kingdom Metazoa; phylum Arthropoda; class Insecta; order Coleoptera; family Cryptophagidae; genus Cryptophagus; species Cryptophagus acutangulus. Next base: position 896,028 of record OY744569.1, read on the forward strand.
AAATTAAAGAAAAGAAACGTTGCTAGGCTAGGCTAGGCTAGGCTAGATTAGACTAATTTAATATGAAACAAATAGTTATTTAGTGAAAGGAAAAAAAAAATAAAAAAATAAAAAAAAAATACATTATTTAAGGCTAAGTAATTATATATTTAAACTACATTATATTGAAACAAATAGTTATTTAGTGAAAGGAAAAAAAAATACATTATTTAAGGTTAAGTAAGTTTTATATTTAAAATACATTATATTTATGGTTATACAATAATTATATATATTTAGATACATATTATTTTAGGTTATACAATTATATATAAAATATGAATTCTTACATTTTTTTTTTAAAATTGTTGAGATTGTTGAAAATCGTTTACATTGGGACCTCTACGACGTTGTGGTAGTTTTTCCAGTTCTTCTTCAATATCTGTGTTGTCATCTAACAGCATCATATTTTCATCACTGTCCACTAGATTAAGGACATCATCATCCACTAGATCAAGGACATCATCTTCCTCTAGATTAACATGTGGATTTTTTCGAAGTTTTTTCGGTGGTTTTGCATCAGCGGATTTTCTTTTGTGTTGTGTAGAAAAATCCACTGGTCCATCATTTTCATCCACCGCAGCAACAGCAGCAGCAGCAGCAGCAGCAGCATTAGAAGAATGTTCTATTGCAGGTGTGTTTGATGATGATGATGATGATAATGTTTGTAGTGCCAATATAGAATTTTCATCTTCATCTTCAGATAGTCCAAAATTGAATCGTTTGAGGGCCTTTTCAAATATTGTAAGATCCACCTCGTTTTCGAGTTTGGTTCTTATCCATTTAATGGGTAAGTCCCCAAACTTTCTTTGTAGCGTTTTAGTTCTTGGTGAATAAGATAAATTCAAAACAATCTTATCGTTCCACAAATTGATGCTTTTTACACCATAGCTGAAGGGAAAAAATAAAAAAAAAAAAATAAAAAAAAATAATAAAAAAAATAAAAAAATTGCAATCAAAAAAAAAAAATTATTGTAAAAAAACTCACTTAAAGATTTGTCTAATAACAACTAAGGCCATTCTAAAAGGTAGTTTATCAACGTCATCAATAGAAATGATAATTGTGGATGGAGTAGTAGACATTTTTTCAAAAATTGTTGGTTTAAAGTTTGCTGATTTACTATGTTTAAACTGTGAGTTGAAACTAGATTTATATTGAAAATTTATGTGCATTATATATCGAAGATACAATACACCACACCCACTTACTTATTATTGTTTACTTGATGTGGTTTCTTGTGTGTGTGTGCATAATTAGTTTGTTATTGTAGATAAATTGTTGATGCAATTCTGCATTATTATTTCTAATATTCTATTTGGTGTCGTGTGCAACTTTTACTGTTTTAATTGCTTACTCATAGATTTTTTTTTGTAATTACACACGTGGAGTTTTTTTATATAAATAAATATATAAATATATAGAAATTATAGATAGTAGTCATAGGTCAATATATAATCTAATTTGCAATATAAAGCAAAAAAAAAAAAAAAAAATATTAATATTTTAATTATGAGTTCAAAAACAATTGATGGTTATGTGTGTAGTGTTTTGAAAAAAAATTGAAGAGGTTAGTAATTTAGTTAAAACCAAAGATGAATTTAATCGTTTTATAAAATTAATAAAATCAACAATTGCAATAGTAAGAAATTGTATAAGAAAAAAATCGAGTTGTATTAAAAAATTTTCAAAAGTTGAAGCCGCTCTAACTCTTTTAAAATATTACAAAGAAAATTTTAAAAATGATAAAAAAAAATTAAATAATGAATTGAAGAAACAAAACTTAGTATGGCAAGATGTTGAATCATGTTTTAATGGAAGATTAAGAACTGGTGTAATAACTAATCTTAATATAAAAGAACCTAGCACTTTTTTTGATAAAGCATTTAGAAGTTTTTTAATTAAAATTAAAAATGAATTAAAAAAATCAATGTTAAAAGTAAATGTAATTTTTTCATCATTGTTTGTAAAACCCCAAAGTCTTGAGACTGATGTTAAAAATTTTTCCACTAAAAACATTCCAATTGATAAAGATACCAATTTAAAATGTTGGTATAATGAAAATGTTAAAGATAAAATTTTATTGAAATTAGAAGAATTTCAAGAACGCGATAGCGGTTGGGCATTATATAAAATTTTACATTTAAAAATTAACATAAATAATTATACACCAATAAATGTAGGATTATCAACTTATGTTGATTTACCACCGTTTGTGAAAAAAACTAAAGGAGTCATTAACATAAAGAATAATGATTCATATTGTTTTCTTTGGTCAATTGTAAGTGCTTTACATCCGGTTGAAACAAATTCAAGTAAAAAGTGTTCATATCCACATTTTAGTAATGTTTTAAAATATGATAATATTAATTTTCCTATTGCGTTGAAGGATATAAAAAAATTTGAAAAAATGAATGAAATAGCTATTAATGTTTTTTCAATTGAAAAAAATGAAATATTACCATTATCTCTTAGTAAAACCGATTATACACCTCGTATTAATTTACTTATTTTATCATGTGATTCAAACAATAAAAAAGATAGTGAAGATGATGATGATGATGATCTTGATGTTGATAATGATGATGATGATGATGAAGATAATGAAAATAAAAATATTTACCACTTTGCCTATATTAAAAGTTTATCACGATTATTGAATAAACAAGTTGGTTGTAAACAAAATAAAAAATGGTTTTGTGAACGATGTTTAAATCATTTCAAATCCAATGATAATTTAAATAAACATATTGTAGATTGTAAAAATTTGAATAAAACAAAAGTATCGCTTCCTCAAGGACGTGAAAAAATTGTTAAATTTTCTAATTATAAAAACAAGGAAAAAGTACCATTTGTAATATATGCAGACCTTGAATGTATTTTAAGGAAATATAATGACAATAATTTTACTGATAACACTAAAAGGTCACATATACATGAACCATATAGCATTGCATATTATCTCAAATGTTCATATGATGATTCACTATCGCAATTTAATTTACATACAGGAAAAAATTGTGAAATTTGGTTTGTTAATGAACTTAATAAAATAGCACATCAATTGCATGATATTTTTTCAAATATTTGTCCAATGAAACCATTAACTGTTGAACAATTAAATAGTGCTGAAATTGAAGAAAAATGTTGTATTTGTTCTAAACAATTTTTACCACATCATATAAAAGTAAAAGATCATTGTCATCTTACTGGTGATTATAGAGGAGTTGCTCATAATGCTTGTAACATTAATTACAAAGACAGTCATGTAATTCCAGTAATTTTCCACAATTTATCTGGATATGACAGTCATTTTTTGATTAAAGCTTTAAGCACTGAATTTAAAGGAAAAATTTCATTATTACCAATCAATAAGGAAAAATATATTTCTTTTACAAAATATGTTTCTAATACAAATATACAATTAAGATTTTTAGATTCATACCGATTCATGCCTAGCAGTTTAGATAAGCTATCATCTTATTTAAGTGAAGACCAAAAACAAATAACAAAACGTTCTTGTAGAAACAATCAGGAATTTTTATTATTATCTAGAAAAGGTGTTTTTCCATATGAATATTTAGATTGTTTTGAAAAATTAAACGACCTCTGTTTACCAGATCACAATCAATTTTTCAGTTTAATTACAAATTCAAACATTTCAATGAAAGATTACGAACATGCCAAAAACGTTTGGCAAATTTTTAACATTAAATCTTTGAAAGAATATTCAGAATTGTATTTAAAAACCGATGTTTTATTACTTGCTGATATATTCGAAAATTTTCGAATTACATGTTTGAAAACTTACGATTTAGATAGTTTACATTATTTTACAGCACCAGGATTAGCATTTGATAGTATGTTAAAAATTACAAATGTAGAATTGGAATTATTAATGGATATTGATATGATTATGTTTATTGAACGAGGAATACGTGGAGGAGTTTCACAATGCTCAAACCGCTATGGTAAAGCAAACAATAAATATATGGGTGATGAATATAATTCAAATATTCCCTCGTCATATTTAATGTATTTTGATGTTAACAATTTATATGGTGCTGCTATGAGTTATCCATTGCCTATTGGTAATTTTAAATGGGTAAATGATATTTATACAGTTCAAAATATTTTAGATATTCCTAATAATGATAAAATTGGTTATATTTTTGAAGTAGACATTCATTATGCCAATTCATTATTCAATACACACAAAGATTTTCCTCTTTGTCCAGAACATCTTGTTCCACCAACAGCGAAAAATATTGCAAAACTCTTAACAACATTGTATCCAAAAAAACGTTATATTATTCATTATTTAAATTTAAAACAAGCCATTGAATTGGGCTTACAAGTGACTAAGATTCATCGAATACTTCAATTTAATCAATCATGTTGGCTGAAAAAATATATTGATTTAAATACGGATTTGCGGAAAGTGAGTAAAAATGATTTTGAAAAAAACTTTTATAAATTAATGAATAATGCTGTATTTGGAAAAACAATTGAAAATGTAAAAAAATATAAAGATGTTAAATTGATTAGTAAATGGTCGGGGAGATATGGAGCCAATTATTACATATCAAAACCAAATTTTCATAGTTGTACAATTTTTGCAGATGATCTTGTAATAATAGAAATGACTAGATTAAAAGTTAAATTTAATAAACCAATTTTTGTAGGTCTTTCCGTTTTGGATATTTCCAAAACTTTTGTGTATGATTTTCATTACAATTATATTAAGGAAAAATTTGGAGACAAAGCTAAATTGTTGTATACCGATACAGATTCATTAATATATCATTTTTTTGTTGATGACATTTATGAACACATAAAAGAAGATATTGATAAGTTTGACACCTCTGATTATGACTTAAACAATCCTTATGGAATGCCTTTAGTAAATAAGAAAGTGTTAGGATTAATGAAAGATGAAAATAATGGTAAAATTATGACTGATTTTATTGGTTTAAGGTCTAAAATGTATACAATTAAATTGTTGGAAAATAATGAAGAAATCGAAATGAATCGAAAAAATCTTATTGAAAATGGTTTTAATGAAAATGAAATAAATAATATAATTAACAATTTAGGTACAACAAAAAAGGCAAAAGGAATAAAAAAAGCCGCACTTAAGACAATTAATTTTGAAGATTATTTTCAATGTCTTTTTAATAATTCAATTAAACGCACAAAACAACATTTAATTCGATCGGAAAAACATAAAGTATTTACAATTGAACAAAACAAAGTTGCATTAAGCCCACATGATGATAAAAGAATTATAAATTACATTTACACAGATACACTACCTTGGGGTTTTAACAACAACAACAACAACAGCAATAACAATTTCTAATATTTTTTTTTAGAAAACTTTTTCACACATAAAAAATTAAACTTTATTTAATTTTCTCTATCTCTTTCTCAATTATAGAAAGAAAAATGGGAAAATATTTTTATTGATAAACATAGATTTTCAAACATTACAAACGTAAGACCTTCCAGAAAAATAGAAACAATGCATTTTGTTGACGACGAAGAAGAAGAAGAAGAAGGAACGAAATTCTGTTATGATTGTGATAAAATGTTTTGTTTTTGTAAGACATCAATAAAACGAAACAAAGTTGTTGTTGATGAAGAAAAAAAAAATAAATATAATTGGTTAGTTGCTGAAAAAGTTTGCATTACTCCAAATTTGTATTGCAATGAAAAAATGACTGATACTCCAAATATTCCATACAAAAGGCAAAAAAAAATGTAAAAAAGATAACTAAATTGCATATATTCATATATAAATAAATTAGTGTATGTATGTGTCAGCAAAAGATAACAACTAAAATCAATTTAAAAATATGGGTGTGTCAGCAGTTAATTACTTTGTTAAGTTATTATTTTTTTATTGAATACGATTAAAATTCTGATGCAATGTAATTTAATTTGTCGATAAATTAATGAGTAAGCAGTTAATTATTTTGTTATTTTTATCTGTTTGTTTGAAATTAATTGTATATGCGTGTGAGTGGGTGTATGCATTTTTTTGTTGTTTACGTTTTAAAATGTATAAAAGCAAAGCATTGCACATTTCATTCAATGTATATTTTATACTGTTCTTTCTCTGAGTATATGTGAGTGTGTGCACTACAACAACAACAACCAAATTATCAAAATGAATTCCATCAGTCAAGCTCGAATTGATGAGGGCCTCTTCAAAAAACAATTGAAAATAAGTGCCGTTAAAAGTTTATTGAAGACCGATCCACAATTATTACGTTCCATCAAGACCGATTTGCAAGTATTTCAACAAGATTTGAATGAATTTCCAACAACACAATGGATCATTGCTGGTGGTTATGTTGCATATAAAAATGGTACAACATTATATTACAATGATATTGACATATTTTATTTGGGGCCTACATTCAAACCCAATCCAAAAGTTTGGACAATGATGCCACCCATGGAACATTCCCCAGAGTACGACTTTCTAATCAATGGAGAAGATGGTATGCTAAAAATATTTAAATTTAATGTTTATAATTATGGAGGAGTCGGAGGTAAATTGCAACTTATTATGCCAGTGAAATCGACCGTGGACAAAGAAAATTTTGTTTTGAAAATGCATGACCTAATTGAATTATTTGATCTATCCATATGTAAACAATGTGTTCATTTGGCTAGTGGATTGATGCTTAGTTTAAATTTTGGATACGATAATGTTTTTGATAATGGCATTCGACACAACAATGGAAAACGTCTAAGAAGTCGAATTCGAAAATATTCCCTTCGTGTATTAGGAAAATCTTGTAATTCACCAAGTTTGGAGTATTTAATGTGGAAATATTGGAATGTTTTTTCAACATCAACATTAGGAATGGCTCAACGTCAACAATATCAAGAAAAACAAAAACGAATTCATGATAATAAGATTGATTGGAATTTAAATGCTTTGTATTTTGATTAGAAAAAAAAAATGTTAATTATTCTTTTTTTATGTTATATGTTAGTTTTTTAGTAGTATTATGTAGTGATTTGAGTTTTTTTTTTTAGAGAAAACACATATATATGTATATTTTATTGGTGTTGGGGTTAATAAATAAACGAAAAAAAAAAATTTGCATACAATATTTATTTTTTATTTTACATTACAAAAAATAAAAATCAAGATATAATTTTTACAATATTAGTAAGCGGATTATATTTAACAAGACGATCATGCAAAATTAAGCAATATGCTGAAGTTGCTGCTGGTATGTTCTCAGTTGTTTCAAATTCCAATCTTACATCAACAGCACCACTTTTAAGTGTTTCATTTTGCCTACTGCAATCTATTACAATTATTGGTTCATATTTTAGAAATGTTGCTGGCGATATACATGGTGAATTTGCAGTTTTATAAGTATAATATGATTGTTGAAATTGTGTAAACATTTCATATAAAACAGACCATTGACCATTTAAATTATCATATGGATACATTTCGGAGTTTAAATATAACTTTATGTTGTTCAAATTGCAATGATCAAAATGTGTGATGTTTGATGTTTTTTTATTTTTTCTGTTGGTTTGAAATCCTACAATGACATATCGAGGTTTTTCAAGTTGATTGGTTGTTTTAACGGCCCACGTATGTTGTTTGGTTTGCTGCAGCATTGGATACTCATGAAGTTCCCAACTTCGGAATGCAATCGGTAAATCAATACCCTTTTCAATATATTTAAACAAATGTAATTTTTCCCCATCTGACACACTTATATGAGGCATTTTCCATAAGATTTTGTCCAACTCAATTTTTGGTGGCTTTTCCTTATCATCTGATGTAATAATTGCATTTAAATCGGAATTACTGCGGATTAGAACAATTTCTTGGCTGATGTTCATAATGACTTTTCGAAAATCTTCTCCAAAACCAAGCAGCATTGCCAGTGGTAGACAAACAGCAAAATTTCCTTTAACATCAATTAAAGATGGATTTGATTCCGATGACCAGCCAGTATTCAAAAATTTTTTCATTTCATTCTCAGAAAATGAGGGAAAACCCTTTAGAACACTAGTCATTCCAGGATTTTTAACACGATCAATTACACTTCCTCCAATTTCATAGCGAATTTCATCAAACAAATATGCAATACCATTATTAACAAACTCCCATGAAGCAATTGATTTGTTTGCTTCAACAATTATTTTACCTTTAATGAGCAAATAACTTAGTGATGGAAGTGAAATTAAATTTTGTGTTTGTATTGGAATTCGAATTTCGTCATTATTATTGAACGTTGTAGAAGCATATGGTTGATGCGTATGATAATTATCATTAGTAATTGAATTATCAAATCTAATTGATTCATTAACATTCAAAATATTTGAATTCATTTTTTTCTTTATATGTACACACCAAATTGATATAAATTAAAATTTTTCTTATTTTTGTATTTAAACTTATCTTAAATCTGAACCAATATTTTTTTAGTGTTTTACTAATTTTCAATCACTTTTAGTCCAATTGATTGCAAATAAAGTTTGTTCTCTGAAGTCAACTTCTTTAGCTTTCGTGAGATACTAATTTTTTTGTTGTTAATCTCACTATTTATTGAAAATGGTAAAGATGATGATGATGAATGTTGTGGAGAATTAATATTGTATCTGAATACCATTTTTTTTTTGTTGTTGTTGTTGTTGTTGATTTATGAAATTTCTTTAAGATGAAGTCTAACTGTTATGAGTTCTTTCTTAAAATTAACTAGATCACCCTTTTGATCAACTATTTTAACTACAATTTCATCAATATAACGAGTGGTGATTGGTAGATAAATAACATTTGATGGGTTTTCAACAATTTTATATCCTGGTGCAACAATGGGATAAAACATATGTAAAATATGTCCACTTTTATCATTATAATATGAGTTTGTTACCAAATTGCATTCAACACAAATTGAATTGACTTTTTGAATATTTATTGGATAATCAGATGTATGCCTTTTATTGGCATCAAGTATTGCTGGTTTAAAACCCAATAGAGAACCAATATTATTTGCTTTACTAAAATCAATTGGACGATTACATTTAATTTCACAATGAAATGTATTCAAGTTGCCTTTTAATGAAATAAATATTGTATCCTTTATGTTTGGTTGAGACAAGCGTGCTTCATTGATGTGTGTTGTTAAAGTTTTTTCAATATCTCCAATTTCATAAGAACCTTCAGGAATTTCAAAGCAGACTTCTTTAGAATTAGTAGCACTACTATCACGAAAGTAAAATTTATTGTTTGTTGAATCAATATTTGGAATTGAATTGGCACTAACAAAATCAATTAACCCAATCACATAATTTTTTTTATCATCTAACAATATTGGTGGACTAATTGTTGTGGAAAGTATAGATTCACGTTTGGAAAATGAAAATGTATATGACATATTTATATAAGTGTGTTAGAGAGAAAAAGAGACAGAGAGAGAGAAAGGTTTACTGAATGATAACAAAACAACAACAATAACAAAATACTACTGAATATGTTAAACAAAACGCTGTTTATATATTCTTTGACGATGTTCCACATTGAAAATCGCACCAATTTTTTTCTCAACATCTACAATACGATTTTTAAATCGAGCTCCATCTCTAGCACATTGTTCCCATGGTCCTTTTCGTGCTGCTCGATAAGCAAACAACCACTGAACCATTGGATATATTTTGTTTTGATTTGTTGCAAAACAAACACTATTTTTTTTACTTTTTACACAACAACACTTTGTGGATGACATGTTGTTGATGATGATGTTTACTTATATGTTTTAATTTTAGTGTATTTAAGCATTTATACTTATAACAATGAGTAAGAGAAAAAGAGAGAGAGAGAGAGAGAGATAGTAAGAAAACTAAATTTGATTTTAATTTTTTTTTTATTATGATAATAATTATATAAACTATTTATTTGAAAAAAATAACATACATAAATGACCGCAATTATAACTATTATAAGTTTGATATATTTTATGATTGAAAAAAACATTACAAAAATCATCATTCATATTTGAATTAAAATATTTCATTACTTCTAAAGGTGGTCTAAGATTTCCATAACTATCAAAATAAATAACACAATTTCCAGTTTTCTTGTAAGCAGTCCAATGAGTACCAGGCCCATTTTTATCATCCAAATTAATAACCCCTTTTTCATTTTTTCTTATTTTTCGTGGTAAATTGTTTCGCATAAATACACCTCGAAAATTTGTAATTTTCATTTTTTTAATAAAATTAATTATATCAATGTTGGATAGGGCTCGATCTGGTAATGTTATCTCGATTTTTTGGCGTTTGGACTTGGGTGTAAAAAAAGACCCAACCCAGTTTTATATGGTTTCAAATATAAACCTTTTCCCATTGCAACACTTTCCATTGTTTTGTTATGACGATGAGTTTCTTCTAATTGTTTTTTAGCCGATTTTGCATCATTTATTGCTTTAGCAATACCAGCAGCACCACCACTCAAAGCCCCCAAAGCACTTAATCCAGCAAAAATTGGTATGAGAGGTAAAATTCCTCCTGTTTTTGGAATTTGAATTACACGAGTTGGTTTTATTTTTTGTTTTGTTGCAGTTTTTAACGCAATCGAAATTGCTTCTTTAATGTTTTTTGGTTGTTTGTTGATGATCTGATGTTTCATTTTTTTCGTAATCGTTTTAAATGTTACAAATTTTCTTTTAACCCCATTTCTTTTTCGTTTTTTTACAATTTTCTTCTTCCTTTTTGGTGAACTATTTTTTCTTCTATTGGTCTTTTTTGAGCATGTCATTTTTTTTTTTTTTTAATTTTACAACTACTTCTAAAGAAGACTTTTCAACAATAACAAAAATATAGTTATACATTAATTATTTATATAAGTTTCGATTGTTTAGTTTTGTAATCATCATCATCATCATCATCATCTTTGTCCAGTTTGCGTTTAAGATTTTTTCTTAATTCATCAAATTTTTTATTTTTTTTCAGTGTTTTATTAACATTGTGCACATTTTTTCTTTTTCTTGATACATTATTAATACCATCATTGTTGTTGTTGTTGTTATTGTAAACATTATAGACATCATCATCATCATCAATATCCATTGGAATATCTTTAGTTGATAAATATGATGGTTGTGGTTGTGGTGGTAGTTTAATTTTTCTAAGTCCAGGAATAATATTATTAGTAGGTTTATATTGTTTAATTTGATTTTTTTTCTTTGTAATGGTTTTGATTTTGTTTGTATCAGAAGATTTTACTATTTTCTTTGGTTTTGGTTGTTGTTGTTTTTTTGTGTTATTTTTCCCCATTTTCTTTAATCCTTCAATACTATTCATACATGTTTCGATAGATTTTTGTATTTTTTCAAATGTTTTATAACAATTATTTACAATGTTCAAACAATTCTTTTCAGAATTACCACCACCACCACTAACATCATCACTTTTATATGCCATACCCAGTTTTACTTTGGCTTTCATAGCACCAGTTACTCCTAATGCAGTCATTTTCTCACTAAACGTAGAATTTTTAGATTTGTATGCTTGAAATGCTTTTTTAGCAAGTATTTTATCTGCATCATGTCTTTTAGTTAAATCTTTTTCATTTGAATATGCAATATCATGCTCTTTACATGCCTCATCTAGTTCATTGATACCAACATCACCACGATTCAATCTTTTTTTAAGCTTTGTTCCAGGACCACAAAACCTATACCCAGGTATATGAAGTTCAAAAGGTAAATTATTGATGGCTCTATTCAATAATCCTTTTCCTGATATATTATATTGTTTCATTTTTTTTTGTTTGTTTGTTTGTTTGAATGTGTTTGCTTCAATAACTTACACTAAACTAAAATATAAATAAGTGGAAATATTCCTTTTAGATTTATTATTGTCTTATATATACGGGGGTGTAGACACACAAACAATGAAAATAATAAAACAGAAGATTACATTGGATGTAAAAAATAATGATGATGATGTTGAGGATAGTGAAAAAAAACTACAAAATAAACATGGTTTATTGTTACCATCAACCATACGATGTTTAATTGTTGGACCATCAAATTGTGGTAAAACTAATATAATGATAAGTTTAATTGAACATAAAAACGGACTAAAATTTGAAAATATCTATATATATTCAAAATCGTTACATCAACCAAAGTACTTATACTTGAAGAGACTATTGAAAAATATAAAAGGTATTGGATACTATTGTTTTAATAGTAATGAAGATGTTGTAGAAGTTTCACAAACCAAAACAAATTCCATATTTATATTTGATGATGTTGCTTGTCATAACCAAGAAAAAATAAGCGAATACTTTAGCATGGGTAGACATAATAACATTGATTGTTTTTATCTTTGTCAAACGTATGTAAAAATTCCCAAACATTTGATAAGAGATAATGCTAATGTTCTCTTCATATTTAAACAAGATGAACAGAATTTACGACACATATATAACAATCATGTTGGATCGGATATGTCTTTTGATCAATTTAAAATCATATGTTACATTTGCTGGAAAGAAGAATACGGATTTTTATCTATTTTTAAAGATAATAAAATTACTGATGGTAGATATAGGAAAAAAATTGATCATTATATCTACTTATAGTACCAAATAAACATAGTTAAAAAAATTTTTTTTTGTTAGTTTCATTATTTGATTCAAACTCATCGAAAGCAGTTCACCCCCCACCACAACCACAAACAACCTATTAAAGCTCATTAAACCAGATTGAAAGCTGTTAAAAGCTGTTCAAAAGCGGTTAAAAGCTGTTCAAAAGCGGTTAAAAGCTGATTATAAAACTGTTTTCAAACAAATAATTGAAATGAATATTTGTGAGAAAAAACTTAAAAAAAAGCTTATCGAAAAACGTAAAGTGATAAAAAACAAACTGGATTTGGTTAAGCATGGAGAAATTGTAGAAGAAAAATTGTTTCATCCAATTATGAAACATTTGAAAAATATTGAAAGCAAAATGGATTATGAAGATGATGAAAAGAAGAAGAAGAAGAAGGGCGAAAATTTTTATGATAATCAAATTATTAAGAAAGAACGAACAAATCAATCGGATCATAAGAATTTGAAAATTTATAATGAAAATAATAATGCTGATAATGATGATGATGATGATGATAATGACAATGCTGATGAAGATGATGATAAAGATGTTTCATATCATGAAACACCAATTCAAAACAAACAAAAAACAAAAAATGTAACACATTTAAAGAAAGCTAAATTAAATTTAACACAATCAACTTCATCATCATCATCAATAAATCCAATTAAACATTCAATTATTGAGGAGGCTTTAAATTCAACATCGAGCGATGAAGAAGAAGCACATTTTATAAATGTAACCAAACAAAGAAATGAAGATGAATCATTTATTGAATATTTAGAACAATATGATCCGTTACCACGAAAATATATACGTAATATGATTATTGATGATAAGAAGGAATTTGATCATAAATATGGCGTAAGACGCAATTCTGAGACTGAGAAATTTTACATTGGTGATTCATTATTACAATTTGATAATTCCGATTTTATTATTGGTAATAAAAGATATAGAGCTTCAGCGGGACTGTATGAGTTGATGTTTAAAAAAAATCCTGGACCTTACACAATTGAAGATGAAAAATTATATATAGACATTGTTAAGAAAACAAACGCTTCTCGAAGACATTACTCGGCATCGAAACAAGTCGATGGCAATCGGCTCGCTAAGTATAAAAATATTATTGCACCTATTCATGGAAGAGGATTTGACATTTTAATGAATAAGGTTAATAACAAAGCGATTGAGTATGTTCATTGGGACAATCCAAATGAACTTGTAGAAAGATTGCGTCTATTGATTGCATCACAACAAGCTGGAAATACTGGGCACAACAACGAAATAAATTCAATAATTGAAGAATTACGTGAAGCTAACATTATTGCATAAAAAAAGAAGAATAAAATGTCTGAATTTGCAACTACAACTAAAAGAAAAGTAGTTGAAGAAATTCACAAACCTGTTAGAATTAATTTTAAACGTCGTAGAGTTGTACTGAAATCTTTAAATGATTTATTACAAGCTGACCTTGTAGAAATGATACCGTATTCAAAGGAAAATAAAGGTTATAAATATATATTAATTGTAATTAATTGTTTTTCAAAGTTTGTGTGGGCTTATCCTTTAAAAAATAAAACTTCCATTGAAGTGGCTAATGCTATGGAAAAGGTTTTTAAAGTGCATAAAACCAAACATTTACAAAGCGATCAAGGAAAGGAATTTTTCAACAAAGACATGACTAAGTTATTAAAAAAATATGATGTTCATCAATATAATGTGTATAGTGAAAAAAAGGCATCAATTGTGGAAAGAGTGAATCGTACATTGAAAAATATTATGTGGAAAGAATTTAATTTTCAAGGAAATTACAAATGGCTTGAAATGTTACCAAAAATAGTGAAAAAATATAATAATACAAAACATAGAACGATTGGAATGGCTCCAAATAAAGTAACATTGAAAAATGAAAAAAAACTATTGGATACCGTATACAATCACATAAAGTTGGCTGATGTAAAAACAAAATTCAAAGTTGGTGACCATGTTAGAATTTCAAAAATCAGAGGTACTTTTGATAAAATGTATATGCCGAATTGGTCTACTGAAATATTTAAAATTAAAAAAATTAAACTAACAAATCCATCTACATATTTACTTGAAGATGCAAACAATGAAGATGTTTTTGGGGGATTCTATGAGCAACAATTGCAAATAGTAAAATTTCCCGATGTTTATCTAGTGGAAAAAGTTTTAAAAAAAGTTAAAAATAAAGTGCTTGTTAAATGGTTAGGTTTTAATGATTCACATAATAGTTGGATAGATAGTAATAATATTGTATAATTAAATTTTTTTGTTATTGATAATATTGTTTGTGTGTGTGTTTAAAACATATGATACAATTTAATGCAATCCGGAAGGTGATGCAATTTAATGCAATGCTGAAAGTGCGTAAACACACACACACACACACACATATTTGTTGATAACATAAATACCAATCATTTGTAGAAACATACTAATTAAATAGATAGTAATTACATTGTATAATTGTTTTTTTTTATTATCTTGTTATTGATAAATTTATTTGTGGTTAACCTTGAATTTATTCTCTGATGCAATGTAATGCTTGGGTATGCAAATTGATAAATTAATTAAAATATGCAAATACATTTGTTGATTAATTGATTAAAAATATGCTAATTTATATACTAATTGGATAGATAGTAATTACATTGTATAATTGATTTTATATCTTGTTATTAATAATTATGTTTATTTATTTGTGTGTGTCATCACATTGTATCTATTTTTAAAACATACAATTAAAAATTTTATACCATATAGTTCAATGCGTTTGGGAGGGGGACAGACACCCACATATTTGTTGAAAAACCTGTTGTGACTTGTATAAATAAATGATTACTACTCAATTTATGTGTTTGTTTTATCGTTAGCATTTTTCCTCCTACTATTTTTTTTTTTTTTTTTTTGTTATAACTACTATATAAATTGATTTGAATGTGTGTTTGAACTGTTATATTAAAAAAATCTTATTTTGCTTACAAGAAAAAAAAAACAAAACGTAAGTAATATATACAAAAATAATTATAATATAATTTATATATTTTTTTTTTCAATATAGAATGGAAATGCAATATTGGTTTAACTTATATAGTAGTTTAAGTTTGTCACAAGAAGAAAATTGTGTATTTCTGAAACGTCAAATTGCAAGCCTTGATATAGTTTATAAGCAAATGGAAACACCAAAGGTATGGAGGAATGAAATCGAATTAATCCTCATTGAAAATCGTATGTGGTTAAAGTTAGTGCATGATTTATATAGAGTATATAGATTACATGATCTTACAATAAATGAATCTGATCCGTGTGATTGTGTTCATTGTAATTAACAACAATTTTTAAAAAAAAATGTAAGAATTCATATTTTATATATAATTGTATAACCTAAAATAATATGTATCTAAATATATATATATATATATATATATATATATATATAATTATTGTATAACCATAAATATAATGTATTTTAAATATAAAACTTACTTAACCTTAAATAATGTATTTTTTTTTCCTTTCACTAAATAACTATTTGTTTCAATATAATGTAGTTTAAATATATAATTACTTAACCTTAAATAATGTATTTTTTTTTTATTTTTTTATTTTTTTTTTCCTTTCACTAAATAACTATTTGTTTCATATTAAATTAGTCTAATCTAGCCTAGCCTAGCCTAGCCTAGCCTAGCCTAGCCTAGCCTAGCCTAGCAACGTTTCTTTTCTTTAATTTTTTTTCAAAAATTAACTTAGCTTAGCATCATCTCTCTCTCTCTCTCTCTCTCTCTATCTCTATCTTTCTCTATCTTTCTCTTCTTCTTCTTCTACTGATGATGATGACGCAAAAATATTCCAAGGTCATTTTCATTTTTTGCTGAAGACTTATGCTCTCTTCAAAACCTTCTGGTCATTGACCAACATCCACCAATCTCTTCGGCAATGACCTTGAAGACAAAACCTTCTGGTCATTGACCAACATCCACCAATCTCTTCGGCAATGACCTTGAAGACAAAACCTTCTGGTCATTGACCAACATCCACAAATCTCTTCGGCAATGACCTTTCAACTCTTTCAAGGTCATTGCTCAAGACTTTTCAAAATGGTGGTGCTTCGGATGGACAATGGCCATCCGAAGCACCATTAGATTTAGGAACCGCCCAGATATACTACTTGTACGGTTGAATCGCCATGCTGAGAAATGATGTTTTCAACCAATTCGCTGTGTGTGTCGTAGACGTCTCGTGGTGATCCGGGAGGAATGTATACAGTACACAAAAACAATTTTTGTTGAGGCAACATAATCTCTACGCAGAGTTCTTCCATAAGAGCGATATCGTTTGCAGAAACAACACCAAGATGTGGAACACTATTGTGCACTGCGATCAAAACACCGCCTCCCCTCGATTTAAGAGAGCGCGCGGGATTGCGATCGTTCCTTAAAATAGAGTAATTGACCAGCCTCAATTCTGCATTACAGAAATCTTGGTTAAGCCATGTTTCGGTCAGTATGATGATGTCGTAGCTGCACAAGAGAATTGACTGGGATAGAGTATGTAGCTTCGGTCTAATACCTCGAACGTTTTGGTAATAGATGCTTAGATCGGTGGACATTCGGTGGAAGGATTGCAAAAATTTGTTCCAACATTACGTGTGATTGGTTCTACTGATGAAACTGCAATTACAGGAGCAGGACCAGCTGGCGTATCTGTCGGTTCACTTTGGAAGGTTGCGTATCTATTGCTACGACTGAGGTTGAAGCGACGTACCAAGACTCCTTTCGGCCAAAACTCGGCGGCGTTCATCCGCTCGTAGAATTCTTCACGAATGCCTATTTTGAAGGATTTTGCTAGTCCTTTTACTGGTAGGGCCTCAATGACTTCCACAGCGTCGCTCTTGTCCAGTTTGGTTGTTACAAACTTCTTAACAGTTTCAGCATCTACCGAGTTTGCAACTTTACCGATGTAGAGCCACATTCGTCGAGGGATCGCTTGAAAAGCGTCCCCAGGCGCAGTTACGGCAGTTCCCTGAGTGGTGGGTGCTTTTTTATTACGTCTCGGCAGCACAGGTTTGAAGCTGTCTGTGTTGCGGTTTGAAGCTGGCTGACTTGGAACGCAACTGATAAGTTTCGACAGGGATAGTGTTGATGTTCTTGGTTATGGCTGGAATTTGTACAGGAATGTGTAACGATTTGATACAATTCGTACTGGCGGAGATGCTGGTCTTTAAACAGTTCACTTCATTTTGTAATAAATAAGTTTCGTTAGTGAGCGCTTCAATTTTCCCACCCATAGCGATAATTGTGTTCTGCATAAAATCATGTTTGTTAGTTAGGTGTTTTACTAACCCCACAAGTTCATCTAAGATAGAATCCGCATCTTCAGTCCTGCCTCGTTTCCTGGTATGTACATTCTTAAGAATATCTTTTGGCAAGCAACCCGCGGCGGAATCGGCGGAATCAGCATTAGGTGGAGCACAAGCAGCAGCAGGAAGGCATTTGCTGCATTTCCATAGGTGCTTTCTGGAGTGAAAGCCACGGAAATCAACACCATCACACTTTCCATGAACATAACACAATCACTCAATGCATTGCACAATTGATTTCGGATCTGTTCCAACAAATTTGAGGAGACAAAATTTACACGTGTTTTCGTCGTCAGACATGACGGAATTTGATTATATCTTATTAAAAAACAGACTTACAAAAAAAGGCAAAGAATAACTTGTAGAGAATTTCATTCTCTACAAAAAGCTATCTACACTTTTTTCGATAAGATTGATATTTCATAACTTATGTGAAAAAATTCAAACTCATTCCTTTAATCCAAATGGCAGCCTTAGCCAAGGGGTGGAATCCCGCCTTTTCAATTCTAACCTTTTTTGCCCGTAATCACCCCTAAAATTTAGTTGCGTTTGCTTTCAAAGCAATTTAAAATCTAGGATGCCTGTATTATGAGTAGACTTTGGACGTTGTTGTTAGCAGCAGATAAAACAATGTTTAATGCAATGCGATTTAATGCGATTTAAATGCAATATAACTCTGTCCTGTGTTATCAATATAAGTTAGAATAAGATTTCCAGTTGTAATTCAGAAAATCTCAATTGTAATTCAGATTAGTCAATTGTATTTCAAAAAAGTTCAATTGTAATTCAGATTAGTCCATTGTAAATCAAAAAATCTAAATTGTAATTCAGATTAGTTAATTGTATTTCAGAAAATCTCAATTATAATTCAGCTTAGTCAATTGTATTTTTTAGGAGATCCAGAGAGAGAATCTTCGCGTTAACATCGTTCATTGCTCTGTGTGATATTATTACCCAATTTGTCGGTTTAAACTAGTCTTTATTTTACAAATTTGAGATACTGTGTAAAACTCCACGTGTGTGCTCTAATCTAAGTTGCTCTGAAGCCTCAGAAGAAATATTGAGTGCATCGTGGTTAAAGTGCATTTAAAATTGGGTTTCTGTGAGGCGTGTGTTGCTTATCTTAACGTCCTTATATACGACATTTGATTGTCTTTAGTCCTCGACCTTCAGCAATAACAATGTATATCTGCTGCTGTAGTCAATTTGAATCTGGTACGGCAATCAGCTGTTCAATATGCGGCGACAAATACCACGAAAATTGTTTACTTTCGCTTGAACCCGATGCAGATTACATGCTGAAGGATTGCCCAAGGGGCTTTGGGCAAGGGATCGAGTCAGCAGAAGGCTACTGTTATTTACTACCAAAAAATTTTCATTTGATATACTTGAAATCACCTCATGGTGGATCGGAACCTTGGTTTCTACAGGCAGCTTCAGATTTATACTAATGTGTTTATACTTTAAGCCAACGCTAACTATTGATAACGCTCTGGATTTGCTTGGGGTAAGTCTCGCCAACTTTGCAGAAAAATATCTAAATATACCAATAATTATTATCGGCGACTTTAATTCTAGAGTAGGTAATTTGGGCGGTTTGCCGTTTGAGGACTTTGATCTTCCTTGTCTTTCTGATTCAAGATGTAGCATGGACGCAATTGTAAATAGTCGCAGGAAAAAAGTATTCGAATTTATGGATAGTTATTCTTTTACGTTATTAAATGGCCGTACTGAGGGCGACAGAACTGGTAACATAACTTTCTGCAGCGAGGTTGCTAGCGTAATTGACCTGGCTTGGTGTAGTTCATCCTGCTTAGACATAATAAATAATCTAAAGATACTTGATGCCATTAGCTCTGATTATTTCCCGGTATGTTTGAATATGCAAGCTCAGTTAAATACAAGTGGTGCCCGCCATAGAGTGGGCAAACCTGCTCAAGCACAGAAGTATTTTCGTTGGAGCCCGGATGCAACTTTCGAGTATCAACAAAAAATGCAATTTATACCCAATGTTAATATGTTAGCAGTGGATGTTAACGAGGCTTATTCGAATCTACTGGCATCAATAAAACGCACTTCAATTGCTATCGGCCTATTTAAAACCAAACCTAAAAACTCATTAGCAGTTAATTTAAAAAAAACCTTGGTTTGACTCTGACTGTCATAGGGCTAAGTTTGCTAAACTCTTAGTATAAGTTTGTCAGAGCTCATATCCGCATTAGCTGCATGTAAAGACGATAAAGCCCCTGGAACTGACGGCCTAACGTACGAGTTTTTTTAAGTCTCTGCCCCAAAACTGGCTATTATATATATGTTGGTTATTTAACGAAATCCTGAACTCTCGATGCGTTCCAGATGCTTGGCCCCAGATCAGTGTTGTTATGCTATATAAAAAAGGCCCATCCGCAGATCCATTGAATTATAGGCCGATTGCTCTTGTTAAGTGCATTGTTAAAGTTTTTACACAGATTTTACTCACCCGCCTCATGACGTGGGCAGACGATTTAGAGGTTCTACCAGAAGGGCAAAATGGCTTCAGGAAATATCGAGGTTGCGTTGATAATATTTTTACACTTACTAGCACTGTTCATATCCACCTGTCAAAATCCAAAAAGCACAAAGTCTACGCAATTTTCATTGATTTTAAAGCCGCCGTTAACAGCATATGTCACTCGTTGTTATGGCAAAAAATGTATAACTTAGGGGTCATAAATTCCCAGTCAGTAGTGGTGTTTTGCAAGGTGAAACAGCCCCTTATTATTCTCACTTTTCATTTCGGATATGAAGAGTTTTTTTCGTGAAAACGGTGCTTTTGGAATAAGCGTGCAATGTAATATAGATATTCTTACCCTGCTTTACGCTGATGACATAGTGATCCTGGGGCAGAAATAGACATAGCGCGGAAACTGGGTATATTAGAGAAATACGTAACAATAAATAAGTTGAAAGTTAATGTTGATAAAACGAATGTCCTTCGGTTTTTGCGTGGTGGATTTAAAATACCAACTAATGAACATTACTACTTTAACAAAAAAAATGGTAAAGCAAGTAAATAAATATACTTATCTGGGAGTACCTTTTTCAGCAGCAGCAGTTTTCAGAGAAATGGCTACGATATCGATTACAAAGGGTAAGCAAGCCACGGGTTCAGTATTAAGCACTCTGGTGAATTCTAAACTAACATCTTGGCCAGCAAAAATTAAGCTCTTCGAATCAATAGTAATTATAGCAGCTTTTCGTATGGTGTGGGAGTTTGGGGACTGTGATATGCCGACATTCTAGAACGTGTGCAGGTTGGCTTCTTCAAAAAAATTCTGTCGTTGCCCATCAATGCTCCCAGTCATATTGTCCGATTAGAGTGCGGTATTGTTAAAGTGTCGTTTATCATCTTTAAAATGGCAATATCTTGGTTGCTCCAACTTCTGGCTATGAGTAAAGACCGCTATCCAAGAGCTTGTTTTGATAAACTCTTGACAAATACCATTGTAGACGTTAAATACAATTGGGTACTTCAGCTAAAATCTGTTTTGGATGAGCTTGGTATGACAGACATTTTGAACGCTAATCTAACGTTTGGTTATCTTAAGTCTAGACAAACTGACATATTGTCTCGGTATAGAAAGAAATTATGGCTGGATGACCTGCACCTGGCCAATGAATCAGCTTATATGCAATTTTACAGTAGTTTTAACCACTTTAGTGAGTTAAGACCTAGCAATTATTTATTTTTCAAGTGACCTATTGCATCAATGCGCATAATAGCTCAACTTCGTACGTGTTACCAAAAATCAATCTATTTCTCAAACAGGTGCAGATTCTATCATGTTAACTGTCACGAAAAGTGTTTTTGTGTGTTTTGAAAAGTGTTTTTGTGTGCCATATATACCCACTTCCGTTTGACTTACCTCAATTATATACAAAACATATCTGATTTGGCGAATATACTGAACAAAATTACCCCATGCAAGGTCAAAGTTTTGGTTAATTTTATACTACAATGTTTCAAGCTAAGGAGCTCTATTGTAAATGAGTATGTATGAAATTTGTAATCATTTTTTAAATAATGGTTGGCATATCCAGAATTATTATCATTTAGTTTTGTAATTCATTTATTCACTATAATTATATTTGTCTTTATGCAGTTGTGTAACATTTATGTAATTAAACCCGAATCATTTATTGTGCATATTATTATGTTAATTTTATGGATATTTTTATATTTCGATCTTCATTGTTATTAATGTAATTTGTAAAACATTAATGAAACAATAAACATCTATTCTATTCTATTTCAGAAAATCTCAATTGTATTTCAGAAAATCTTAATTGTAATTCAGAATAATGTTTTTATGTTATTATACAGAAAATCGCACCATACTAATTTACGACCAATAGAAACGTTGCATTTGAATAAATTACCATGGTAACAACAAATTTTTTTGGAAATTTTATCTTACTACACCAAGCAGTAGAAAATTTGAGCGGAAATTTTTATGTCAAAACAAATGTCAAAATAAATATTTTTGTAAATTATAATTTAATTAGAACTACACCTTTTCCAATTGAAATTCAGACAGTAGCAATTGAAATTCAGATTAGTCAATTGAAATTCAGAAAGTAGCAATTGAAATTCAGTTTAGTCAATTGAAATTTAGAAAGTAGCAATTGTAATTCAGATTAGTCAATTAAAATTCAGAAAGTAGCATTTGTAATTCAAATTAGTTAATTGAAATTCAGAAAGTAGCAATTGTAATTCAGATTAGTCAATTGAAATTCAGAAAGTAGCAATTGTAATTCAGAGTAGTCAATTGAAATTCATAAAGTAGCATTTGTAATTCAGATTAGTCAATTGAAATTCAGAAAGTAGCAATTGTAATTCAGATTAGTCAATTGAAATTCAGAAAGTAGCAATTGAAATTTAGATTAGTCAATTGAAATTCAGAAAGTAGAAATTGTAATTCAGATTAGTCAATTAAAATTCAGAAAGTAGCAATTGTAATTCAGATTAGTCAATTGAAATTCAGAAAGTAGAAATTGTAATTCAGATTAGTCAATTGAAATTCAGACAGAAGCAATTGTAATTCAGACAGCAGCAATTGAAATTTAAAAAAAAAACATAAATGTAGTAAACAAACACAATTTAAATTCAAGAATTATTAATTATTTAACAAACGTGTTAATTCGTGGTCATGTGGCCAAATAATTGAGAGATGCATGAAAAACCAAAAAGTGCGAAAAACAGTGTTATTGCAAGCAATGTGTTATAAATACATTTAAAAATGTAACTTTTAATTAAACTGTTAACTATGTAATATTATTTGTTAATGCAAAAGGCTGAAAAAAATTCATATTTTTTTTTTAATTTTTATAAATAAGAAATTATGCACTCGCTTTAAAACAAAAATATTTGTTCTTAATGCATACTACATAGTCATTTTTAAAAAGTTCTAATGCAACATTTTTTAATAACTTTGAGGACCAAATAATTTGTAAACCCAAAAAATAACACTTATAAATTATTAGAACCTGGCAGCTATTAACTTGCATAAAAATAGTATTTTCAACAAAATTTATGATTTATTGATTTATCATTGTAATAAATGAAATCGCAATAAGTTCACAAGTTAATTTTTATTGTGCGTGTGCATCATTACGTTAAACACAAATAATATAGAACCATCTTATGATAGCTGCCAGGTTATAATAATTATATAAAAATATAAGTGTTATTTTTTGGTTATACAAATTATTTGGTCCTCAAAGTTATTAAAAAATTTTGTATTAGAACTTTTTAAAAATGATTAGTATTAAGAACAAATATTTTTGTTTTAAAACGAGTGCATAATTTCTTATTTATAAAAATTTAAAAAAAATTATTAATTTTTTTCAGCCTTTTGCATTAGCAATAGTATATTACAACCGAGTTGGGAATGATATTCATTACAGCCGAGGGCTAATATCTGACCGAGAGGCGAAGCCTCGAGGTCAGATATAAGCGCAAGGCTGTAATGAAATTCCCACCGAGGTATGTATACTATTTTATTCACAATCGAACAATTTATTATCAAAAAAATAATTAAAAATGTTTGAATAAAAACACATTTTCGACCGTGGTGGAAATGCACTTTTCGATCAGCAAATCTGGAGTGAAATTGCAGTTGTCAAAACTCCAGTTCAAAACAAAAATACAGTGTTGCGTGTTGTTTTTTACGATAGTTCATTAATTTCTTGTGCTGTTAGACTAGATTAATCTTTAAATGCAATTAAAAGTGTGGAAATAGCGAAATACATTAAATACTTGTGTAAATTCTACTGTTGCAAGTGTCAAACAATCATATTTATTATTTGACAGTATTACGAACCTAGGTATGTAATGTTCAACTTCCCGACCTCTAAATGGTTGGTAATCACAACATTACAATAACGATTGTGAATAAATAATATTACATAGTTAACAGTTTAATTAAAAGTTACGTTTTTAAATGTATTTATTCCCTACTAGTATATTAGAAACGAATAATACCTTAGTTACGGGAGCTATAATGATAGTCATAACTCCCAAGGGAATTATGAGAGGGCTATTATAACCTCATAATAGCCCTCTTTAAAAAGAAAGAAAGAAAGAAAGAAAGAGACAATAGTTGTGACATAATTCAAAACCGTGGTAACCATGAACAAGTAACTTGATCAATTTTAAATGCATAGCAACATTCGGTTAAAATTACTTTTTTATTGCAATAAAAAACGTGATTTAGTAAGGAATAAAATTATGTATGTACCACAGGAATTAACAGATGATAATAACCTCGGGAAATTTACCATCCCTCGGGCCAGAGGCCCTCGGGATGATAAATTTTTCCCTCGGTCATTATCATCCTTATAATTCCCTTGATACATAAATAACTATTATTCCCTACTAGTATATTAGAAACGAATAATACCTTAGTTACGGGAGCTATAATGATAGTCATAACTCCCAAGGGAATTATGAGAGGGCTATTATAACCTCATAATAGCCCTCTTTTTTGTTTATTTAAAATCAATTTTAGAGAAAAACAAAAGAAATCAAAACAATTTTTTTTTTAATTTTAACTAACAATAACAATATTTCATTCTTTAGCATTGTTTTGCTCAGGTTTATTCACTCATTTTTGCGAATTGTAACTTGTAAGAAACAATAGTTGTGACATAATTCAAAACCGTGGTAACCATGAACAAGTAACTTGATCAATTTTAAATGCATAGCAACATTCGGTTAAAATTACTTTTTTATTGCAATAAAAAACGTGATTTAGTAAGGAATAAAATTATGTATGTACCACAGGAATTAACAGATGATAATAACCTCGGGAAATTTACTATCCCTCGGGCCAGAGGCCCTCGGGATGATAAATTTTTCCCTCGGTCATTATCATCCTTATAATTCCCTTGATACATAAATAACTATTATAACACATTGCTTGCAATAACACTGTTTTTTGCATTTTTTGGTTTTTCATGCATCTCTCAATTATTTGGCCACATGACCACGAGTGAATTAACACGTTTGTTAAATAATTAATTATTCTTGAATTTAAATTGTGTTTACTACATTTATGTTTTTTTTTTAATTTCAATTGCTACTGTCTGAATTTCAATTGCTGCTGTCTGAATTACAATTGCTTCTGTCTGAATTTCAAATAACTAATCTGAATTACAATTTCTACTTTCTAAATTTCAATTGACTAATCTGAATTACAATTGCTACTTTCTGAATTTCAATTGACTAATCTGAATTTCAATTGCTACTTTCTAAATTTCAATTGACTAATCTGAATTTCATTTGCTACTTTCTGAATTTCAATTGACTAATCTGAAGTACAATTGCTACTTTCTAAATTTTAATTGACTAATCTGAATTACAATTGCTACTTTCTGAATTTCAATTGACAAATCTGAACTACAATTGCTACTTTCTGAATTTCAATTGACTAAACTGAATTTCAATTGCTACTTTCTGAATTTCAATTGACTAATCTGAATTACAATGCTGCTGTCTGAATTTCAATTGGAAAAGGTGTAGATACAAAAAAAAAAAAATAAACTAAAAAAAATTAAACTGACTCCATACTAAAGATTTGCTTCGTTTAGTATTGTTTTGTACCGTATCTTCCACAGCTTTATCCATTGTATCTGTTTTCCAAACTGCGATATTTTTTACTTTAACAGATTCACTATTTTGTTTTCAACAATCGGTGCATAGATACGCAATTCTATTGCAACTTGATTAAAAAATAACAAAACTTTTTTGAATTTTGATCAATTTTTGTAAGTGTATTGGTGCGATTTTCTTACCGAATCTGCACTCGAGCATGAATTCATATCCTGGAAATTTTTTATCGTGCATTCCAACAACGTAATCGGGCCCTCGTGTTCCACTCGGGCCAATTCATACGTTGTTGAAATGCACTCAAAAAAATTTCCGGATAGAATTCATGCTCTTGTGAGATTACAAGTGAAAATATTTTATATCAAGTTACTTTGGAAAAGTAAAATACCTTTAAAAATAATAATAAAAATAGTGATAAAAATATTAAATAAAAAAAAAATATAAAAAATAATAAAAAAATAATTTTATTATTTAAATAATAAAAGTATTAAATATTTAATAGTAATAAAAATACCTTTGTGTGTTTTTGAATTGCAGTTATAGCTTTCTGAATTACAATTGAGATTTTCTGAATTACAATTGACTAAAGATTGCGAATAAAATTTAGCGTTTTTCTGAATTACAATTGTGATTTTCTAAATTACAATTGAGAATTTCTGAAATACAATTGATTAATCTGAATTACAATTGAGATTTTCTGAAATACAATTGATTAATCTGAATTACATTTGAGATTTTCTGAAATACAATTGACTAATCTGAATTACAATACACTGTATTAGTGATGACGTAGCCACGAAATTTTTGTAAAGTAAAACTGACTATTGAGTCAAACAAATAACTGTCAATAGGAAGTGTCAATAGTATCAACCTACATCGAACATTCATATTAATGTTTTAAAAAAGTTTATGTTCAGTTTTAAGATGTTTACTTGCTAAATTGGTATAAGGTAAGTAAACCAATTGATATTGTTTGTTTGCTTAATGTTTTTATTCAACGTTTTTATTTTGATTTTTGATTCATCGACGCATGCGACGTAAGTCGATTTTCGATCTACACCTTTTCCAATTGAAATTCAGACAGTAGCCATTGTAATTCAGATTAGTCAATTGAAATTCAGAAAGTAGCAATTGAAATTCAGTTTAGTCAATTGAAATTCAGAAAGTAGCAATTGTAATTCAGATTAGTCAATTGAAATTCAGAAATTAGCAATTGTAATTCAGATTAGTCAATTGAAATTCAGAAAGTAGCAATTGAAATTTAGATTAGTCAATTGAAATTCAGAAAAGAGCAATTGAAATTCAGAAAGTAGCAATTGTAATTCAGATTAGTCAATTGACATTCAGAAAGTAGAAATTGTAATTCAGATTAGTCAATTGAAATTCAGACAGTAACAATTGTAATTCAGATCAGTCAATTGAAATTCAGACAGGAGCAATTGTAATTCAGACAGCAGCCATTGAAATTCAGACAGTAGCAATTGAAATTAAAAAAAAAAAAACATGTAGTAAACACAATTTAAATTCAAGAATCATTAATTATTTAACAAACGTGTTAATTCGTAGTCATGTGGCCAAATAATTAAGAGATGCATAAAAAACAAAAAAGTTTGAACTTAAAATAGAAATCATGATTCAATAAAGATAGGTTGGCTCGAAACCCGAGTCTACGCAGGCGGGATTTTAATGCCATTTGAAATTCGGCTCCCACAATACGAACTTAACCGAGCACCTACCGATAATTTACCCGCGAATTCTAAGATGTTTGAATGTAAACACGTGTCGCTGTGTCGGGTTGTTTAATTTCGAGTGTGGAATCTACCAGCCGAATTTCAAATAGTAAGTGAATGTTTTATTCTTTTATTTGTTTAATAGTTTGCAAGCCTCAAGCCATTTTTCAATTAGCTGCTTCTTCTTGGAAAATCGATGATAACGAATATTACAAACTCTCACTGTAGAACTAGGCACTTATTTTATCACTTATTTTTACCGTGAATATAACAATGTAAATACAAGTATAACCTCAAATTTATTTCAATTGTTATGTAAAATCTTAAGCAGCGTCTGCATTCATAACTTTATTTAAAGCAAGTTTATTTAAAACCCAATGTAAATAAAAAAAAACTCGCTTTAAAGTTGTTTTAACTGACTAATGAAACAATTTAAAGATTATTTACATTTATCAACATCATTAATGTGATTAAGTTTAATTATTTTGCTTCAAGTAAATCGCTAAATGTAAATACCACCTAAGCTGTAAATGTTAAATTTGAAACGCAAATCGGGAAAGATCGTGCATGTTCGATATCTGGGAGCATTGCGCATAAATGACGAATTTGGGCCCTCGATCAAGCCAACCTATCTTTATTGAATCATGATAGAAATGGTAAGGGTATCACTAAAACGGTGGCGCCTTACTGGTGGAAGTTTCGGCAATTAGCCCGCTAAATAGCAATTACCAAGTGCAATTGCACTTGGTAATTGCCTATATGAGATTTATAGCCCGCTAAATAGCAATTACCAAGAGCAATTGCACTTGGTAATTGCTAATTGCCGAAACTTCCACCAGTAGGGCGCCACCGTTTTTGTGATACCCTTACCATTTCTATTTTAAGTAATGCATATTTTTACTAATGCAAGCTGTCACTTAAAATTCCTAGCTTCGTTTCAAAACTTGTTCTTCGATTAAAAATGAATTTTGCAGATAATTGCGGTATTTGTCGGGTCAATATGACTCGAAACTTAGTACTAAAACTTGAGACTTGCGGCCATATGTTTCATAAGAAGTGTGTTCAACCTCTAAACTTTGCAAATAATCCAGATGCGACTTGTCCTATTTGTAGAAGCTCAGTGACTGGAAAAGTAGATATAGAGAGAAAAAGGTATTTTAAAAATCTATAATTTAAATATTTGAGATCTATGTTTCTTTTTAAATTTATCAACTTGGTGTGGTGAATTTATATTTGCCAATAAAAGCATTCAATGTAGAGTGTAAACTTAAAAAAATTCAAAAGATGGCGAATGTAAATTTCACTAATGAAATATTTTTTACAGATACAAAAATCACGGTATAGAAGATCGCAAAAGAATTGTAGGGTGTACTAATAAAGGAGATGACTGGGTTGCTTTAGCCAAATCGTTAAGCGTCTGCTATAAAACTGCTTTACATTGGGTACGATCTGGTAGAATAGATAAGCTGCCACAAGGAGGCCTTAAACCGAAAATAGTTTCAGAAGATCAAATTAATATAATAATTAGTTGGATAGAAGAAAAAAATGGGTATACACTAAAACAACTAAAAGAAAAATTTGTCGAAAATTTCCAAAAAATAATTTCTACAAGCACCGTTGCAAATTACTTGGAAGGAAGATTTTTCACTTTAAAAGAAGTGCACTGCGCCCCAATTACAATGAACAGCCTTGAAAATAAAAGAAAAAGGCATGATTATGTATTAGCCCTTAACCAAAATATTCGCGACGGCAAACAAATAATTTAGATTGACGAAACCAATTTTAATTTGTTTTGTCGGCGAACAAGAGGTCGAGCAAGAAATGTAACTAGGGCTGCACAACACCTACCAGCGGCAAGAGGACCAAATGTTCACCTAATTGGGGCCATTTCGGCAGCAGGAGTTGTAACAATAGAAAAAAGACGAGGCTCATTTACATCGGAGACGGCTAATGCTTGGGTGGCAAGGCTATTAACGCAATGGCAAGAAATGGGAAACCAACTTACAGACTTGGTAATTGTTTGCGATAATGCCCCTTGCCACTCAAGATTAGAAGTACCTATAAACGCAACTCCTGCAACATTGCTACGACTAGCCCCTTACTCTCCTATGCTTAACCCCATAGAGACCATTTGGTCGAAAATAAAAGCTAACGTAAAAGCCAACCTACGCATTCCCAATGCTATAGGGCATGGTGTTGGAGAGCAAAGGCTAATATACCTGGAACAAATTATAGAGGAAGCAAAAGAAACAGTTGTAGGTGGTGACTGTGCTAGAGCTTCACAACATACCACCACTCACTACGCTGCAGCTTTGGCCCTAGAATATATGCTCGTTGGAGCATAAATTGTTATATGTTATATGGAGCATAAAATGTTGTTTTAAATTATTGTTTTGTATTTTGTTGCATCATAAGATGGTTCTACATTATTTGTGTTTAACGTAATGATGCACACGCACAATAAAAATTAACTTGTGAACTTATTGCGATTTCATTTATTACAATGATAAATCAATAAATCATAAATTTTGTTGAAAATACTATTTTTATGCAAGTTAATAGCTGCCAGGTTCTAATAATTATATAAAAATATAAGTGTTATTTTTTGGGTATACAAATTATTTGGTCCTCAAAGTTATTAAAAAATGTTGCATTAGAACTTTTTAAAAATGACTATGTAGTATGTATTAAGAACAAATATTTTTGTTTTAAAGCGAGTGCATAATTTCTTATTTATAAAAATTAAAAAAAAATTATGAATTTTTTTCAGCCTTTTGCATTAACAAATAATATTACATAGTTAACAGTTTAATTAAAAGTTACATTTTTAAATGTATTTATAACACATTGCTTGCAATAACACTGTTTTTCGCACTTTTTGGTTTTTCATGCATCTCTCAATTATTTGGCCACATGACCACGAATTAACACGTTTGTTAAATAATTAATGATTCTTGAATTTAAATTGTGTTTACAACATTTATGTTTTTTTTTAATCAATTGCTACTGTCTAATCAATTGCTGCTACTGTTTTTAATCAATTGCTACTGTCTGAATTTCAATTGTTGCTGTCTGAATTACAATTGCTCCTGTCTGAATTTCAATTGACTAATAATCTGAATTACAATTTCTACTTTCTGAATTTCAATTGACTAATCTGAATTACAATTGCTACTTTCTGAATTTCAAATGACTAATCTGAATTACAATTGCTACTTTCTGAATTTCAATTGACTAATCTGAATTTCAATTGCTACTTTCTGAATTTCAATTGACTAATCTGAATTTCAATTGCTACTTTCTGAATTTCAATTAACTAATTTGAATTACAAATGCTACTTTCTGAATTTTAATTGACTATAATCTGAATTACAATTGCTACTTTCTAAATTTCAATTGACTAAACTGAATTTCAATTGCTACTTTCTGAATTTCAATTGACTAATCTGAATTACAATTGCTACTGTCTGAATTTTAATTGGAAAAGGTGTAGTTGTTTGTGTGACCCAGAAGTTAGATTTACTCCATTCAAAAATACGTCACACTAATACAGCGCATTGAGATTTTCTGAAATACAATTGATTAATCTGAATTACAATTGAGATTTTCTGAAATACATTTGATTAATCTGAAATGATTGAAATACGCTTGAGTTTTTCTGAATTACAAATGGAAAAGGTGTAGTGCTTCAAATCGAAAACGGTATTACTTTTAACACTAGTGTTAAATAGTATATTACATAACGAGCGCGGAAAGTGACGCTTAACACACGAGTGGAGAAGTTGACGTACCAGGCCTTTAGGCCGAGTGCGGCAACCCACGAAATGTGTTAAGTCACTTTGCAGCAAGTTATGTACGCTATTTTTCCCACGACCAAACAATAGACTAACGAATGTTAATTATTTTGACATATTTTTTAATGAAGTAACAGTCAATATGAGTATGAGGCAATTTTCAATTTTGTTGACTACCTTTTGTTTTCCCCAGATAATACGACTAGTAAATGCAAATTTTGCATTGGCTGGGACTAGAGGCTTCTGGCAGAGGCCTCTGCCAATTCGCACGCTATTGGTCAAATCCTTAACGCACAGCTCAGCCGTGCGATATAATATCGCACGGCCGAATAATATTGCATGCTTTCGTGTTTCGTCGTATGTTTCTTGTTCGGAAACTATGATTTTCGTATGTAGTCGTGGGAAAAGTAATTTTAGCACTCTAAATTTATAATACTAAGTTTTTAAATCGAGTGACTCGAATTAAAAACCTTTTTGCACGATCGTGTAATTTGACATGCTTACTGATTTTATAATAATCATAGTAGGTTACTTTTACAAAATACCGTGCGGTAAGTTTGCTTACCGCACGGGATGCGGTACGTAAACGCAATTCAATTTTTTGTTTTTTTTTAATCGATTCAATTAATTGCGTTCTTTAGAATTTTCAGGAATAATTGCCGAACATCCTATGTTCCACGCACTTTCAACATCCGAATCATCACTGTCTCCTATTTCTGATCAGTTAATTAAGAAACTAATTGGAAATTATTAATTCACTTATTAAATGACAGTAGTAACCAAGAAGACTAGAAAAGACAGGAGCATTAACTCTGACATAATGTACACGTTTAGACGGTCCCATATAGGGCACCTCCAGAGGGCGCTGCCTATTGCTATCCAGTTAGAGTGTCCCACGGATAGTAGACTAATACGGTCGATGCGCCAGCATCCCCACTACTACTGCCCGTGGAGTATGACGTCACAAGAGACCAATACATCCATTTGCATTTAGCGTTTGGATATCTTTAGCTGTTTCGTTTGTCGTTTCTGTGATATTTGTGAACTTTTGTAAAAATACATTGTGATATATTAACAAATAGTCTTTAATTAATCTATTAAGGTAAGTTTCTCAATATTATATTAGCCATAAGATTCCGATCAAACGAGAGGCTTTTGTAGTAAACTTTTGAGGTTGAAACTTTGGAATAACGCATAAATATAGTTTGCTTTTATTTAAAATAGTAAACCCACTGGGTTTGTGGCTTTAAGCTATCAGTCACTTCTCTTTTAATAAAATCAAATTATATATACTTATCTACTTATCTAGGCCTTAATTGTTTACATGCAAACTTTTTTCTATAGGTAATCAGTTTGGAAATAATTTCAATATTTTTTCAGATGACTATTTGCGCTGTTAATGGTTGTAATTCTAACAATAGACACAAAAATGTACCAACAATATCTTCCCATGTGTTTCCTAAAAATAGCGAACTGAAGAAAACGGATTTTATTTTGCAAACAAGACAACTTTAATCCTTCTACAAGCCGCATATGTAGCAAACATTTCAAAAAGGAAGATTATAAATTAAATTTTGTTGGAGATGTATCTCTATCTATCTATCATAATTAAAAAAAAGATGGAATGATGAATATCTTGAACTAAGCTATTTGTTGTATATAATTAGATAATAGAACCAAACCGAACCCGAGTTTTACATTATCATATTTATTGTTACTATTAATTTTTTATATGTAAGCTATGTTCTTTGATGGATCAGTATGCTGTGTATTTATGCGACAAGCCAGTAGCTGACTTGTTTAATTGCATTTTTCTATTGTTATGTTTCTTTAGTATTAAAATTACTGATATTTGCTGCATTTAAAATATTCATTTTACTGAAAATACAACTTACTTATTGTAATTTTGTTGTTATTTTTTTATTTATTAATTAAAATAAACATTATTTAGAACAAAAAAAAATCATTAAGCCCTTTAATTAGTTAATTACCAGCAATTTTAATTCAATTTCCCATAAGAGTGTATAGCTTCTAGGTCTCTTGTGACGTCAGAGCAACCCGCCATGTTTGTAGTGGGGACGGGCGCATCGACCGTATTAGTCTACTATCCGTGGGAGTGTCCAATCTATATTAGAAATTTTTAAAGAGAGGCAAGATGCGACAGACATATAATGACATTTATTGTTAAATTTTAAACGTCACTTGCGTGTACTTTGTCAAAAGTTATTTTAACAGTTTAAAAGTTTGTGAGTTTGTGAGTTTAAAAGTGAAAATGCCAGTGTGTTGCATACTCAATTGTGGTGTTGCAAGACCTAGTAGCGAGCCGCGCCAATACACTTTTTTTGGACTTCCAAAGGTATGTATAATACATAAAAAATAAAGTTTATGAGGATATGATGTGAAATGCGTAAATTAATAAAATACTTTTTTTGTAGGATTTGGATATAAAGCAGAAGTGGTTGGAAGCAATTGGACCGCATCTCAGGAAAATGAAAACAATCAAATCCAAAATAACTAGATTGTTCATATGCGAATTGCACTTCAAGACTGAAGATATCGAACGAGTTTTTGAAACTCGCTTGAGTGATGGATCTATTCATCGATTGGTTCGAGAGAGGATAAAATTGAAGAATGCAGGTGTTATTCCTTGTATTTTTGCTAAGGTAGTGATAAAATTAATGATCATGAAATAGTGATAAAATTAATGTTACTGTTACATTTCAGGCGCAATTAAATATTGCACCAGAATGTGAAATACAGGAAAGTCCGCAACACCAAATAGAGAGTGTGGTCGACGATGTAGATTCCAGAAGTGCTACTACGGAAAATTCAAATATAGTACGTTTCAGTCAATATCTATTAGACTTTTTGTTTCTTTCTAATTTTCACAATATTGCAGAGTGATCTCAATGATCATACAATGTTGGATGCATACAACATCGAAGCACTGAAGGCTGATTTGAGAAACTTGAAATACAATTTGCCGGACTCTTGGAGATTTTCTGATACACCCCCCATGCTGTATATTTATTCCACCATGACGATAAAGATGACGGGGCGCCCTTAGGAAGAACAATTTTAATTAGAGCTGATATGACAGCCGAGGTAGCTGTTTAAAAAGTACTTTCACCTGTTACAATATTTATAATTTAAGATACGAGCCAACGGAAACATTGTTAATATGGAATTGTTAAAAAATATTCAAAATGTTGAAGACGTTTTAACTGCAATGCTGGAAATCAGCAAACTGCCTCTGTGTCGGGGAAATTCTATAAATAATAGTCACTTTGCCAATGGTTTCCACAAATTAATTCGTAATCGGTGTTTGTCTTGCCGTGTTAAAAAACACAGTGAACTGACCTGCAGAAGTAAGAGAATGAAACGGACAATTCAAAAAAAGAAGCAATTACAGGCGACTATTAGAAATTTGAAACGAAAATACAGTCGACTTCAGAAAAATGTAAGTAACTTTTGAAAGTCTAGGCAGAAAACGTTTATAAATATATTTATTTACCTCACTTGATTATGCAAAGCTGAGCTTCTTTCGTTGTGTTACAGATGACAAAAGTAAAAGAAAATAATGACGATTTGCAATCTCGGTGGGCTACAGCTACTGAGGTGGCCGTTGAAGAGGCAATCATGAATTTACCAAAGACACAACAAGAAGCTATTAAAGCATGCTTTAATGCTGCAAAATGCCGAGGTCCAACCGGACGACGATATACAAGTTCATGGATACTGGAATGCCTCTTGATACGTATTAAGAGCCGACGTACATATTGCCACCTACGCAACCATCAAATTTTAACGCTTCCTACAATAGAAACTTTATGCAGGTACATGAAGAATTTGAAACCTGCCTATGGATTTAATGAGGAGTTTTTTAAAATATTGAAAACTAAAGTTTTGGGTATGAATCTTGAAGATAGACGAGGTTTGTATTAAATTTGGTTTAATTATATACGTAAATAATTCAATAATAATAATACTAATAAAAATAAAAATATTAATAATAATAATAATAAGAATAATTGAAGCTATTTAATTTTTAGGTCAATTGGTGGTGGATGAACTGAAACTAAGCGAGTCGGTATCGTTTGATGCCGAAACCCTGAAGTTTGTAGGATTTACGGATTTGGGCGATTATACACCAGAGCACCAAAAAAATGTACGCGGGGATCATGGCCTCGTGTTTATGTTTCAACCGTTTCGAGGAAAGTGGGTGCAAACCGTGGGCGCTTTTTTAAGTAAAGGGTGTGCCAGTAGCACTGTTCTTCATAAATTAATTTTGGAATGCGTAATTCTACTGGAAAATGCAGGTTTGTTTATTGATGTTGTTACCACCGACGGTGCAACATGGAACCGAACAATGTGGAAGCACTTTGGGCTTGGAGCATCAGACGTCAGTTGCGAGCACCCCTGCGGTTTTAATATCGGCGATGACTCTCCAGATATTTCTGATAGCGGAAACAAACGTCGCTTATGGTTTTGCTCAGATTTCTCACATTTGGTAAAAAAATTTAGAAATTTTCTTACGTCTTGTGATGAGACTTGGGTATTTATATTTTTTTATTTTTTATTTTTATTAATGTATTAATATTATTAATATTATTTTAATATTAACTTCCTATCGAGTAGACTCTTGACGGCGTTGTAAAGTTAAATCACTTTAAAGCTGTTTTGGAATGCGATGGAGCAGGAAAGCATTTTGGACTTAAGATTGCTCATAAACTAACGGAAAATCATATCAAACCAAGATATTTCCAAAAAATGAACGTTGGTATGGCGAACCAGGTAAGCAACGGTTATTTGTCTGTGCAAGACTAAGGGTGAAATTCATAGACGCTACTCACACTCAACTCACACTTGACTCAATTTTCTCTCTTATCAATTTGGCACTCATAGTAGGTAAAAAGTATATTTTTTTCAAGAAATGTAAAGTACATAGTTCTAAATCTACATTTCTTGAAAAATTTATATATTTTAACTACTATGAGTGTCAAATTGTTAAAAGAGAAAATTGAGTTAAGTGTGAGTTGAGTGGCGTCTATGAATTTGACCCTTAGTAACGACAAAAATTTTGAATTTTTTTTTCAGCTTTTTGCGCCGCAGGTTTGTGCAGCTATGAATATTTATAAAGACAAGCACAAACATTTGGAAGATTGTGAATCAACTGTTGCATTTCTAACACGATTCCATAATGTGATTCTTGCAATGACTTCGCGATGTTTGAAAAGCACATTGTTTTATAACAGCAATACTTACAAAGTAATTTTACTTTTATTCGCCTTATTTTTTTATTTATCGGAAAATTGCAATTAATTTTTTTTTCTAATTAGATCATAATCGACTTTCGTCATTATTTAGAAGATTGGCATGAGCAAGCTATGGAAAACGGGTTTCGCTTTATATCTGCCAATACGTACCAAGGCTTTATGGTAACTTTAAAAACAGTAATTGAAGTGATGTTCTTTTTAACAGAGAAGTGTGGCTATAAATTTTTGATGACATCGCGTTTGAATCAAGATGCTTTAGAGGTAATCTAAATTTATAATTTAATTAAATTGATTTTAAATTAAATTATATCCTATTTTGTTAATTTTTGCATATTTATTGCAGAGTTATTTTGGTATGGTTAGGAGTGCTTGTGGGTCAAGCGACCATCCGGACTCATTGCAGTTCATACAAGTGTACCGGTTGCTCAACTTATATTCGCTCGTTAAACCACCGCGAGGTTCGAATGTTGAGAGCGTGGATATATTTGAAAGCTTGTTATCGTCCAAAGACTTCACTTTAAGTGCTACTAAAGCTGACTGGTTGGGAACACTCGACCATATCATCAAACGGGGGGATAATAATCCAACAGCGTATGGCATCGGACATGAGCATGATTACAACACGATTGCGACAAATGATTATGTACAAGCATATTTCTCTGGCTTCGTTGCGTACAAAATCAAAAAATGGACCATGTGCACATTATGCCATTTAACGGTCACCAAAGTTGAAGGGAATGCTCCAAGGGATGAGTTAATAAATCGTTTAAGCGAGGGTTACCTCAAGTACCCCTCAGACAATTTATTTAACCTCCTGAGTGCTATAGAGCGAACAATTTTAAAAACAACCGGCGAGGAAGAACTAAATTGTTACAGTTTCTTGCACATAGCTGAGAATGTACTTGCTGAAAGTATATCATTCATAGGTTGCCCGGACCATAAAGAAGAGCTGACCAAGAACGTGATAAATTACTACACAGTTAGTAGAGCCTACATACTATGCAAGGCATACAATAAAATACATGCTTCAAAAAGACATGAAGAACAGGAACACCGAAAACGAGCGAAACTTGTTGATGGTAATAAACAAGCAACAAAATAAATTTGAGGGGTGGTAGGAATGACCAAGAGCCTAGATGTAATGCCAAGAGGCGGTTTCGCTGCTGTTACAGAGTCAGGGGGGGTTTTAGCCGGTAAAAGTCCGGCACTACTCAGCGCTCTTAATCATCAAAGCGCTGGGTGTCCATGAGGATTTCCCCTCCCAAAAAAAAATAAAAAATAAAATAAAATAAAATAAAAGATATTATAAATTTTAAAGTATTATTTTATTTAAATTTTAAAAGGTATTTTAAATTATAAACATTCTCCTCAAGAAGACTAGTTTTTCTAGTCTTCTTGGTTCTCCTATTGAAAT
The DNA here is from genome assembly GCA_963556235.1 of Cryptophagus acutangulus. NCBI lineage: Eukaryota > Metazoa > Arthropoda > Insecta > Coleoptera > Cryptophagidae > Cryptophagus > Cryptophagus acutangulus. The sequence continues at coordinate 934,458 of OY744569.1, forward strand.
TGTATTATTTATTATTATTATTATTTATTGTTTTTAAAGTATTTTATTATTATTTTGAGCTATATTATATACAAGTATTTGATTTACTAAACAACCGGGTAAAAATGATTTTGCTGCAAGTGAGTTAAATAAATAATTGTTGAAGACCATCTGAAAAGGTGTATTTCCGGATTTAAAAGTTAAAATAAACGATTTTGTGTTACTGTTGTTTTTGATTTTGGATATATAATTAGATTAGATATAATTAGCTGATTTACTTTAATACAATAATTTCGAACATTATGAATTAGAACTGAAAATACTCACAGTAGTTGCAAGTCTTTCAAGTGTTTCAAGAACTTATATTTTAGTACGTACTACTTAAAATCACACTTAGTTCGGTGGCATAAGACATTTACGGGGTAGAAATGTGAACATTATTTAAGCCCTACATTTCTACTTTAATTATTTTGACATTAATGACGTTTATGACGAGCGATATATTTTGTTTTCATACGTCACACACAACTGTACAACGATCCGTAGCGCCACCTAGTAGTCCCGTATACAGTCCCATCCCTAGAATTGAGTTAAGGCTCCTTTTTCTAGTCTTCTTGGTAGTAACCAAACCATATGCTACTTGATAAAAATTAATTTATTACATTTGTAATTTATTAATCAAATAGTAATTTTCTTATGTCCTCGATCCTGCAAAAAACGTAATAAGCATTGCGGTCAGTAAGTGCCCTACCGGTATCGGGCGTATTGGAGATCTCGACTACGTCTCGATCTCCAAACACACCCTCCACCGGTAGTATGCACTTACTGACCTTAATACTTAAATAACTATTTTGCACGATCGTGTAATTTGACATGCTTACTGATTTTATAATAATCATAGTAGGTTATTTTTACAAAATACCGTGCGGTAAGTTTGCTTACCGCACGGGATGCGGTAAGTAAACGCGATTCAATTTTTTTTTTTTTTAATCGATTCAATGAATTGCGTTCTTTAGATTTTTCAGGAATAATTGCCGAACATCCTATGTTCCACGCACTTTCAATATCAGAATCATCACTGTCTCCCATTTCAGATCAGTTAATTAAGAAACTATTTAGAAATTATTAATTAACTTATTAAATGACAGCAAGGTACAACAATGTTTTATTGAACTTTGTATCCTATCAACGTAAGCTTAATATGTAGTAACCAAACCATATGCTACTTGATAAAAATTAATTTCTTACATTTGTAATTTATTAATCAAATAGTAATTTTCTTATGTGCTCGATCGTGCAAAAAACGTAATAAGCATTGCGGTCAGTAAGTGCCCTACCGGTATCGGGACGTAGTCGAGATCTCCAAACACACCCTCCACCGGTAGTATGCACTTACTGACCTTAATACTTAAATAACTATACTTTTAATACAAGACGCACGGGGTGCAGTAATAGTCACCAGGCCCAGGCCCCTTTGAATTTCTGATTACCACATATTTTATACTTTGTGAGGTACTTGCCATGACCAAGTCCGACAACCTTCCGTCGTTATTTTTGTCAAATTAGTCTGCTTTTTTGCGCTGGACACCCCTGAACATGGCGATTTCCCGGGGTCACAATCACTGATTACCACATATTTCATTCAAATGGAGTGGGGTGGATATTTGATTTGAAAAACAAATGTAAACTTGTCCTACCAAAATTCGACCGCTTTTGCCACGTCCGACAGCCCAAACATGGCAAAATGACGGGGTAACAATTACTGATTACCACATTGTTCATTTTTACGGAATTGCTTACCAAATATATATATAATTATTCAGTCATATTGTCCTACAAATTTTCCACCGCGTTTTTCCAGTCCGACGACTCAAAGTCGGAATTTTGGCGGGTACCTGTTACTGATTACCACATGTCTAATTTTTTTTTATTTTAGATTTGTTATTATTTGTACAATATCTTTGTACACTTGTCCGACAAAAAAATGTCTGCAAAGGCAATAAAAAATCAAATTAACAAATATTACAAAATTTATGTATACAGGGTGTTTCACAACTTCATCAGAAAATTTTAACCATAGATGCAGCTTTGAATAATGAGTAGATTTTACCTTAACAAAATTTCTGAAAAACTAACTAAAAAAAAAACATAAAAATTGTTAAAGTTGGTTGTAGTACAAAACACTATTTATTTGGATGATTGTAATACAGTAGTATAGTAGGCCACACACTATACAGTTAGGCCACACACCATACAGTAGTGTATAGTGTGTGGCCTGTATTACTACAAAAATTTGTTGCTGTTACTGTTAATTTTTTTTTGTCGGACTCACGTTACGCGGTCATAATATTGTCGGACATCACAGTTTTCTATTATAAAAAATGCTAATTTATCATGTTTTTTTGTCCGACATGTGGTATTCAATAACCTCTACCCCGCCAAAATTCCGACTTTGAGTCGTCGGACTGGAAAAACGCAGTCGAAAATTTGTAGGACAATATGACTGAATAATTATATATATTTTTGGTAAGCGATTCCGTAAAAATGAGCAATGTGGTAATCAGTAATTGCTACTCCGTCATTTTGCCATGTTTGGGCTGTCGGACGTGGCAAAAGCGGTCGATTTTTGGTAGGACAAGTTTATATTCTTTTTTCAAATCAAATATCCACCCCAGTCCATTTGAATAAAATATGTGGTAATTAGTAATTGCGACCCCGGGAAATCGCCATGTTTAGGGGTGTCCAGCGCAAAAAAGCAGAGTAATTTGAAAAAAATATCGACGGGAGGTTGTCGGACTTGGTCATGGCAAGTACCTCACAAAGTATAAAATATGTGGTAATCAGAAATTCAAAGGGGCCTGGGCCTGGTGACTGTAAGTAAATGCGATTCAAAGTTTTTTTTTTTATGGTTTTTCTTTAAATCGATTTAATTAATTGCGTTCTTTAGATTTTTCAGGACTAATTGCCGAACATTTTATGTTCCACGCACTTTCAATATCAGAATCATCACTGCCTACCATTTCTGATCAGTTACTTGAGAAATTAATGGAAAATTATTAATTAAATTATTAAATGACAGCAAGGTTCAACCCTGTTTTATTGAACTTCGTATCCTAGCAACGTAGACTTAATAAGTAGTAACCAAACCATATGCTACTTGATAAAAATTAATTTATTATATTTGTAATTTATTAATCAAATATAGTCTGGACGCTGAATATGTTCCATTGCGTCACAGTTCACTGGATCAAGAACAGACGTGACCATTTGTTGCTGTTTTCTTTGACATTTCACTAATATATTGTCTAGTTCTAAACACGTATCGGATCAGTACAAACTGTAGGTAGCGCTACAGTCGCTTTTCAGCTATCACATATTTAATGCTGACGTGTGCTCTCTTAGCGTATGCTAGACAAGGATGTAAATAGTTTGCGGAACTTTGTTTCACAACGATCTAGACGTGTCAACCATCAACGTCTCTCTGGGTTTTTATAGTTTTATTCGTTTTATGCTCTTGTGTTTTTGATTCGATTTATGATTCTTGTGTTTCTAACTGTTCGTTGTTTGTTGTTGTAACTATAAAGTGTTAATTAGTGAAGTGAAAATTGTGTTGTAAAAGATTTTAATTGTTGTATTGCCAAAATGCCGTGATAAAGGTTAGATTCGACCCACTAGCAATTTGTGGTGAATCTAATAGAATATTTCCAAAAGGAACTTGCGAATGGGGGTCCTCTCCTTAATTCAAACTGTTTTCAAGAGATAAGTTTCTTTTAATTTCGTAAAAAAAAGCATTGTTGACTATAATCATAAGCACACTTTCTGGTTCTAGCGAGTGGCAAATGGCTTGGAAATCGTCGCCGAGCTGAATTGTCTGAGAATTGTCGGCGAGCTGAATTTTTGCGGAAAAATCGGCAAAACTCATTATCGGCCTATAAACGAGAAGTCGTCTATTTACATGAGACGAATGAAATGAAACTGGCCGACAACAGTCCACTGTGGTCGACTATTCTCAAAAATATTCTCACAAATAAATATTAAGTTTGATTGTTTTTACATTCAAAAATATATTAAATAAGTAATGTATTAAATAATGTAATAATGATTAGAATAAACAGTTTAAGTCTCTCTTTTTTTTATTTGACATTTGTGAGAATACTTTTTCCATAATATAAAAATATAGATCGACCAATATAGAGACCCCTTTAAAATGATAGGCCTATGGCCATGATACTATTACTATTAAGATATGCTCACGCGCATGAAATTCTCTATCTCACTTTCTCGCTTCTACGTCATTCTGTGACAATAACATTCAAACCAACCTATAATTTTGATTTCGTGCAATAAAAGCTGTATTTTTTTCGCATTTACTTTTTAATTGTTGTTTTTTGACCATTTATTTTAAATAAATAACTACATATAGTGTATGCAATCGTCATCATGGTTATGTGCGCTGTGCTAAATTGTAAAAACAATAATAACAAAAAGGCAAACAGTTCTACAAAAAAGTGCCGGTACTTTTCTTTTCCCAAAAATAAGGATATTTGTGCTGTGTGGGTTGAAAAATGTTTTCAATCTCGAAACATCAATACGCAGACTGCACGAATTTGTTCTATGCATTTTACAGAAGAGGACTATTGCTTAAAAAGTAGGCTTTTGAATTACTCGCCAACAAAGAAAAGACTTAAACCAGACGCAATTCCGTCAATAAATATGTTAGCTGTAAATTCACCTAGTAGTTGCAAAACATTTTCATTGCACTCAAAAAAGAATACTTTAGTAAAATCACAGGTGAAACAGTGTAATTTAATAAAAGCGTTTGATGAGTAAGTATTTTGCTTTGATTTCAAATATAATATCTAATAATCATAATATTTTTCATTACTCTATCACAAAACAAGTTTGGGTTCCACCAGCATTATTAATAATGTGGAAAATGCTCAAGAAAACGGGATAGACAATAGTAGCAACTCGAGTAACAATGAAGAAATTTTGAAGAAAGCTACAAAAATTGATGTGTCGATGCAGACAGACAGGTTTTTATATTAATAATTGTTTTGTTCGAATAAGATTGATTTAACACATAATTTTTTTAATTAGTTCAGAACAAGACAGTCTTTTATTAAAAATGGAATTTTTGAAAGCCGAAAATTTGAAACTTGCGGAGAAAATTAAAAATTACGAAGCCAAAAATAAAAAACAGGATGATTGTTTGTCCAAAATCTTTACCAAAGGACAACTCAACAAACTTAACTCTCCAGCTAAGACTTATGTCAAATGGTCAGTCGATGATATTGCCAGTGCAATATCTCTATACTCCTCAGGACCTCGAGCGTATAGGTTACTCAGAAAAAGAAATTTTCCATTACCAGGTGTATCCACGTTGCGAAGATGGGCAAGTAAAGTAGATTTGCGACCAGGTAGACTAAAACCAAATCGTGAGACCATTAATGCTAAAATATATTACATTTTAGGTGTTTTAAATACAGTCTTGAAATTAATGCAGAAATGTACATTGTCCAAAATGGAACGAGTCTGTATAATTCTATTTGACGAAATGAAAATTCAAAAAATGTATGATTATGATAGAAAGACTGATTCAACATTATCTCCATCAAATTATGTTCAAGTAGTTATGGCTCGTGGCATTTGTAGTAGCTGGAAACAACCTATATTTTATGATTATGATCGACAAATAACAAAAGTTTTGCTATTTGAAATAATTGAAAATCTTGAGTCTATTGGTTTTCCAGTGTACGCTATTAACAGCGATTTAGGAAGAGCCAATAGGGGGTTGTGGAAGGAACTAGGAGTTTCTGAAAATCAAACATGGTTTCTTAATCCAGTTACTCACAAACAAGTATTTGTTTTTGCAGATGTACCTCATATGATAAAACTATTGAGAAATCATTTTTTGGATTCTGGATATATAATTAATAACAAGTTAGTATTTTTTTTTTTTTTTTCATCAAAAAAATAATATAGCTTGCTGCGGTGCTATATACGCGGTTGCGTATAACAAGTTTTAAAAAAAACCGTCGCAAACCGAAAAAAAATGTTTAAAATTCTCGTACTAATTTAAAATTTTATCAACCAAAAATACAAATTTTCCAAGCCAAATTTCTATTTAAAAAATAATATAGCTTGCTGCAGTTCCATATACGCGGTTGAACATAACTAGTTTTGAAAAATACCGCCGCAAACCAAAAAAAGGTTTAAAATTCTCGTACCGATTTAAATTTTTATTAACCAAAAATACGATTTTTGCAAGCCTAATTTTCATCAAAAAAATAATATAGCTTGCTGCGGTGCTATATACGCGGTTGCGTATAACAAGTTTTAAAAAAAAACCGTCGCAAACCGAAAAAAAATGTTTAAAATTCTCGTACTGATTAAAAACGCTAAACGACAAAAAGTTAAATTAGCCACCAAATTGATGTCACACACAATATCAAAAGCTGTTTCACGAATGGGCCAACTTAATTTATATAAAAATATAAACAATAACTGGTTAGAATGTTCTAACTTTTTCAAAATTGTTAATGATTGGTTTGATATATTTAATTCAAAGGTACCAGCAAAAGATTCGCGCAGTAGAATAAAAGCTTATGGCTTATGTTTAGATGAACAAAACAAAATACTTGATGAAATGTATGAAATGATCTATGAGTTAAGAAAAAACAATTCAAAAACTTTATTGCCATTTCAGAAAGGAATATTACTTGATATTAAATCTTTAAAATTGCTTTTTAAAAGTTTAAAATCTGATTTTGACATTAAGTATTTGTTAACATACCATCTAAATCAAGATCCATTGGAAGGATTTTTTTCAATTATTAGGAGTATTGGCGGATTACATGATCATCCAACACCACTACAATTTAAATATCGCCTGCGAAACTATATTGTAGGTCGTAATGATGAAGTAATTTCGGAATCATCTAACATAAAAGAAAGTAATATTCCAAATTTAGTCGGACAATCTTCGGTTCAAAGTAATTTCCAAGTTGACATAGACGATAACAAAATTCAAGATGAAATTGTTGAAAAAGACCATTCAAAAATTGTAACTGTAGGGTTGTTTAGAAATTTAATGAATGCGGATAGTGCAGATTTGGTTATAGATGAAGATGAATCTATGATCAATGAGTTTACTGAAATCGAATTGGATGGTTTAGAGAGTGTGGCAGGGTTTATTGCTTATAAATTAAGAAAAACAGAAAATCTTGGTTTTATTCCTAATGCTGAAGACTTTTCAGATACATGGGTAAACCATTTAACAGAAGGTGGTCTAATGAAGCCCAATAAAGAATTTTTGTTAAAATGTAAACAACTTGATTACATTTTTACAAAATTAAATCAAAATAAACTAAAAATTTGTAACAACTATATACAAGAACATATGCATTGTGCTATTAATATTGATGTAAGTGACCAAGTTAAAACATTATTTTTTAGATGCAAAATGTATTTTAGAATGAGAATACTCAATCGATATATTAGAGAGCAATTCACTATACAGAAAAGAAAATTAATAAAAATTACGAATTGACCTTATTTTATTTCACTTAATTGAATGCATTAAAATTTGGATTAAAGTTTATTTGAAATTTTGTATTTCCCGCTCATTTTGTCACTGGATGACGCTGTGCGCAAT